>CAUYRT010081779.1:0-16336 GCA_963574885.1 Lepilemur ruficaudatus
CTCATGCCTGTAATCCTAGCACTCTGGGAGGCCGAGGTGGGAGGATCGCTCAAGGTCAGGAGTTTGAAACCAGCTTGAGCAAGAGTGAGACCCCGTCTCTACTAAAAATAGAAAGAAATTAATTGGACAACTAAAAATATATAGAAAAAATTAGCCGGGCATGGTGGCGCTTGCTTGTAGTCCCAGCTAGTCGGGAGTCTGAGGCAAGAGGATCACCTCAGCCCAGGAGTTTGAGGTTGCTGTGAGCTAGGCTGACGCCATGGCACTCTAACCCAGGCTACACAGTGAGACTCTGCCTCAAAAAAAAAAAAATTGATATAAACCAATTCTGAACATAATTTAATATTTCTTTGAGGATTCAGAAGATGCTGGTATTTATCTTTTTATCTCTGGACAAATGGAAATTAAGCATATTCTGAATCATATTAAAGTACACTAAAGATATTTAGCCTTGCATAGACCTAGGCACATAGGAAATAGTATATATTTGTTGAATTACTAAACTAACGGAAACCCTTTGGGCCTCAGTTTCATATATTTAAAGGGACTGGATTCATTGGCCTCTGAGACAACTTAATAAACATAGAGTGTCTTTTATGTTAGGCACCAAGGTATGGAGAACAGGCTCCTCTCCCCAAAGAACTCATAGTCTAGTAGAAAACAGGCAATAAACAAATAACTGTAACACAACATGATATTGTCACAAGAAATATATGCTAACTGTTATGGAAGTATAGAGGAGGAAGTAACACTGAGTCTTAAAAAATGAGTGGAAGTTCATTAGGATGAAGTGATGTGGGGAACGGGAATTCCAAGCAAAGCGCACAGCATCGAGGCCTAAAGCACTAAAGTTTTCAGAGATACTTTTAGGCCTAAATTCTTCGAATTTATAAATGTTGTGGTAAATTACATGCTGTAAATCATCATGTCCACATTTGTTTTTCATCATTCAGAGTTCCATATGTTAGATCTCCTTATAGTGAGTGGTTCCATCTGAGATCATATTCTGGGATTTTCTTAAGAAAATTAAGAGCTAATGGATAGTAACTAATATCACTTTCCTCTAAGACAGATGCCAGGAAGCCCAGACACAGTGGCTTTAGTCCTGCCAGCTGCTCCTATGCTGCTAACTTCTGTCCTGCTAGTGTAAGGTCGGGGCAGCTCCCGATAGAGTCACTCCAGCCCTCCTGTCCCAGGCCTTTTCGAATTCGCTTCCACAGCTCTCCGGGTTTCAATGGCAGCTTCCAGGGCTCTGTGGCCAGTTCTAATGCAATAGCCTATAGGTGTGCGCGTGTGCGTGTGTGCATGTGTGCGCGAGTGCGTGCGTGTGCGTGTGCGTGTGTGCGCATGTCTGCAATGACTGAGGGTTTTCACAGTTTAACTTTGAGCCGGTAATTTTGATGCAGTTCCTTTCTGTCCTCTGTCTCCAGAGTAAAATCCCATCTTTATCCCGTGGTGGTGAGTCTTTTTCAGGGCAAAGACTGTACAGGAAGATGAAGGTAGGAGTGGTGGTGCTTCTGGGCAGGGTATTTGTGTCTCTCACATGAGGGATACTAAAAGGCAAGAAAAACTGCTGCCACAGCCTCCATCCCCAGTATTCATACGTACACATGATTTACCATATAGGTATTTATTGGTTATTTTAGATTGTTTCTTTCTAATGAGATCCCAAGATAAATTCAGATTTTTAGTTGTTTTGTCTGCTTTATAAATAGTACTAAGCACTAAAACATGGTGCTTAATACTAAGTTCAAGCATGGTGCTTAATAAAGCTACCAGTGATACCCTGGAACATGTGCAATTTGAGGTCAAAGCCTCATGTTACCCACATGCAACACATTGGCGGGGGGGGGGCGGGGGTAAGGCTTTTGCAGCAATTGTTTTAAAATAAACTCCTTAGCATGCATTGTCCCTTACAAAAGAACAGGGTTGTAAGGGGATGGACTGAAAAAGTGCTAATCTTAGATGCCTGAGAATGGTTTGAAAAATATGGGACATTTGCTCAGGCTAGAGAGGGTCCCCGGGGAAGAGAATGTGGAAACTGGACAAACAGCAGAGCCGCTAACCACGGGGAGAGAGGGGCATCAATATTACCCAGCTGACCATGTCTAAAGTCAAAATTCCTTAAATTTTTAATTTGGTTAAAAATGTCTAACATGCAAATAACTCTACATACAGTGCACACAATGGACTACTACAGGGCTGTAAAAAAGAATCAGGACTATTTGGAGTGATCCTTAGAATACATGGTTAGTGAAAACAAAGCAAGGATAGTATGCTACTGTTTATCTACAAAAGGAGACTTCAATATTTGCTTATTTTTTCAAAATGAAAGAAGAAGTTGTAAAACTCTGTTCTTGTAAAAAAGAATTTGTAGGGGAAGGGACAGGGCAGAGGGACTGGGATAGAATCCACAGTCCTCTAAATACACCTGGAAGTTTGCCTTTGGAAACTTGTAAACATTTTACATAATTACAAAATAACTTTTAAAGCATAAATTTAAAAGCAGTCACTAAAAAACAAGATCAAAATTGAACAAACGAACTGAAATGTATACTCTGAGTTGGTGGGATAACCACAAAGAAAGGACTTTAATTTTCAAGTGACTTTAATTTGATTTTCATTATTATACTGTGCCTTAAAACCAAAAAGAATTACTTAACAAGCTTAAATGGATTTCAGTAATCATATTATTGGTGCTAGAGTTAGAACAGTTATTCTAAAACAGTTGTGTGTTTATTGTGAAGCAAAGCAAATAAGTGATTTTATTGATGTCTTTGGGATTTGGGAGTTTTGATAAGGGAGAAAGAAAACAAAAATGTGAGACTGATGAGGTTAAGAAAACATCTTGTAGTCCTATTTGAAAATATGACATGAATTCATGATGTATTTTCAAAGAGGAATTTTCTAGCTCTTTCTATTAAAAAGGCCTAGAAGCTCTGATCAACCTAGTAGCCTGACAATCCTAGAGCCCAGAGTGTGATGTCTAAATCTCATTTCTTATTAAAAGGAACCAAGACTCCTTGGAGAAATGACTGATTCCTGATCTGGGGCAGAAAAACATGAGCTAAATCTGGAATGTAAGAAATCTTGTCATACTAGAAACCAAGGAAATTACTTTGATCATGTCAAAAGACTTGGGAGCCAACCTGAATAAACTTCCACTGGCCAAAGATGGCACAAGTTAAATATTAATAAGAATAATAATGGCAATGGATTGAAACATACCAAATATTTTTAAATCCATGAGTTCATAATGATGCTTAAAACAAAACATCTTGTTGGTCACCTTTGGCAGGTGCTAGGGAACCAACTCATTATTTTGAAATTAGTGAATAATGAAGCATTTATCTTACATTTCCTGCACAAACTGTACTTCAGGGTAACCAAATCATTGATGATGGCATATTTCTCTTCATAGTAGTGTTTCAGCTAATAATTGAAGAAGAAATGATAGAAGTAGAACATCACCCTTTGAAACGCCTAGTGAATTAATACATCTAGATATGTCACATCAGTGGCTGCTGACACCACAAAAAAGAGCCATACCTTATTTGCCTCCTAATGAGAAATACACAGTACCGCCCATGAAACATTCCTTCCCAAAGAACCAAACATGAATCTGAGCACAGGAAATACAGGGGAGAGAGGAACTTGTTAAATATACCACAATATAATACAGTAATAAAAATCCAGACTGGGAAATTCTACAGGACTAATGACCCAGCACCTCCAACAATAAATTATAAGGGGAAAAATAATGACAGGGAAATAAATATATAGCCTAAAAGACACTCGAGGACACATCAGCTCATTGCAATGTGTGGAGCTCAGTTAGATCCTGATTTGAGCAAATAAAAAAAAAAATTTATGAGACCAATGGGAAACTATAAACACTGACTGGTTATTGGATGATATTAGAGAATCAATATTAATTTCTTAAGTGTGATAAAGGTACTGTAGGTATGTTTTCAAAATGTTCTTATGTTTTAAAGATACATACTGAAGTATTTATGGACTCAGTGATATGATGTCAGGGATTTGTTTCACGACAATACAAAGTCGGGGTATGGTAAATGGGTGGGAAGATAAATGACATAAGATTAGACAAAAAATTGGTACTTCTAGAAACTTGATGATGTGTGCATTGTATTACTCTTTCTACTTTCTTTTTTAAATTGGTTTTAGAGATGGGGTCTCACTATGCTGCCCAAGCAGGACTCAAACTCCTGGGATCAAGGGATCCTCCCGCCTCAGCCTCCTAAGTAGCTGAGACTATAGATGTGGGCCACTGTGCGGGGCTTCTTTCTACTTTTCAATGTTTGAAATTTTCTTTAATAAACAGGATTTTTTTTTTTTGAGTCAGGGTCTCACTCTTTTGCCCTGGCTGGAGTGCAGAGGCATCATCATCGCTCACTACAACCTCCTAGGCCAGGGGTGGGGAACCGTCATGTTGGAAGGCCGCATTAATTTAGCTGTAATCAAATAATGCCGCATTCAAGAAACTTCAATTAGATATACATACATTATTTTGTAAAAATCTAACTATTATGTACATAATAATTTCAAAAAATGAAAACTATTTAATTTTAAAGTTAACTAACCTTTTAATGACTTTGTTTTGTCTGCTTTTTGTTGGAAAGCATTTGAATATTTGGTTGCAGCATGGAGGTCCACAGTTTCAGTTGATAACTCCCGATGGGTGTGAGTCATTTGTGACCTTAAGGGCATCTTGATGTGGGTTAGGTAGGAGAATGTAGATTCACAGCAATAACTGGTTGAAGAGCAAGAAAGCATTTTTCGGGCACATTGCCGAAGGCATGGGTATTCTACTGCATTTTTCCATATTTCAATTCGATCTTTCTTAGCATCAAACAGTAACTTTAAAATGTCATCTACTGAGAGCTCAATCAATTCCATCTGTAGTTCTTTAGGTGCCTTGGTGACATCAACTAGGTGATGCTGAAATGTTAATTTAATGTGATGTCATGATTCTCAAAGTCAGTGAACCTGTCATTGTATTCTCCAATTTAATAGGTTTATGACAAATTTGCATATATCATCCTACTCATTGATGACCTTTGCTAACCGAGGAAAATGTTCATCCCAAATTTCTTTTTGAAGAAAAAGTGTTTTGAAAAAGATAGTTTTTTTTCAAAATGCTAATATTATTTGCCACATATCATATATAGACTTAGTTTTACCTTCCAAAGAAATATTCAAGTTGTTTTGATTTGACATGATATCACATAGAAATGCTGCATTCCTATAGAAATCTTCTTTCAACTTGAATATTTCTCAGAACACTTTGACTTTAAGTTATGTGCTCTGGAATAATGTGATCTGGGTATGGCCTGACAGTCACAGAGCAGAGCAGGGTTATCACCTCCTGGGTACCATTTACCACCTTTCTGCTTTTCATAGGCTGGAGCCCAGGCACACAAACTTGTAAGAACCAGTGATCAAATTTTCAAGAATTATTTAAACCTGCTGTTAAATGTAGTCCTAATTAAAAGTTAAATTACATAAATTTACAATTAAATATATTAAAAAATAATGGTAATACTTAAAACTCATCACTCCCTAATAATTTTGCTACATTTTATTAGTATGGCTTCCCTTGGGGTTATTCACACCTATGTGAGTTTGTGTGGTGGAAATACCACATAATGGTAGGCTAGTGCACCTCTCTTCTAAACTCTGAGTTCAGTACCTTGAAATTGGCAGTGGTGGGAGCATTTACATTACAAAAACTGGCAAGTGCTATAAACCAAGTCCCCATCCCCTCTCCCACCTCCACAACCAGAGAGCCAATTGTTAAATATTTGCCACCCCTGGCTGAAGCCTAAAA
Source organism: Lepilemur ruficaudatus (assembly GCA_963574885.1). Lineage (NCBI taxonomy): Eukaryota > Metazoa > Chordata > Mammalia > Primates > Lepilemuridae > Lepilemur > Lepilemur ruficaudatus. The sequence goes on from CAUYRT010081779.1 coordinate 5,852, forward strand.
TTTTAGTTTTTTTGGCAAACATACTACACTTCTGACTCAGATTGGGCTAAGGCTCTTAGCTACTGCTAAAACAAGTATAACTTACTTTTACTGATATATTTAATTCCTTAGGCCTCATATTAATCACTTTTAAATTTCATCCTTTTAGAGTCAACCTATTGATTTTCATTGTGTCATCCAAGTACTCATCATATCCCCAACTTCAGGTTACCTATAAATTTGATCACACCTTCTGTATATTTATTCTGAAAGCATTTGTGAGGGACAGATGCCTCATAAATGCCCCACACACAGCCCTGGGACTCACCATTATATACTTCCTTACAGCTTGATGTCAACTTGATAGTTAGCACCTGTGCATATAATCAACTGTTTACTAATTCACCCAGTGTGCCAGAATTCAGTTAGTATTTCTCCATCTTTTCCAAAAGAATATCATGAAAAATTTCATTCAATGTCTAACTGATGACAAAATATTCTATAGATAAAGGCATTTGCTGAGCTGCTGGGCTGGTCACTCTGTCAAAGAGGAGAGGAGCTGAATCAGCTCTGACTTGTTCTTAGTGAACTCATCTGGGTTGTAATCATTACTTCTTCACACAGTACCTGAAACTGTTCCTCTAGTAATCCATCATACAGTCTTGTCTGAAACTGAGGTTGTAGATAATTATCTATAATTTTTCTGGCTCTGCCTTATTTGTCTTCCGGAAATCAGAATTTTCCACTGTCACCAGTCTCCGGGTATCTCTCCTATTCTCTCTGATGCCCCACATACCACCACCAACTGTTTGGTGACCCCACAACAATGTCTCCTCAGGACCCTAAGATGTCATTCCTCAAAACTGGTGGCTTAAAATTACTTGGAGCAGCTTTGGGCTCTTTCACATTCTATTATTCCATCTTGGGCTTCCATCTTTCCTCACCAAAGTTTGTTCCCTTTCTCTATTTCTCCTTGCCTTACTCATTTCACGTGGAGGAGAAATGCTCTTGCCCTGAAAGTCAGAAACAAAAGAGAATTGAAGAGCCCTGTTTTCTCTATGTCTCCCATTGACAGTGGCCCCAAGCTACAGGTCTTACCTTTTTGAACTCCTGACCTTGAGCTATCCTCTTGCCTTGGCCCCCTAGAGTGCTAGGATTACAGGCATGAGCCACCGTGCCTGGCCAAGGTCTTACCTTTTACTTGATGTTATTCCTCAAACTTTACTAAAAAAAATGGAGCACTCCAATGGCATCCTTAATATAAACTAATCTTGTAGTTTCAGAATAACTTAAACTTATTTGGAGCCTTAGCCTTTCTGATAATCACAACTGTGTCCCATATGGATTCCAGCAGAGGTAATGGCAATTAGATGGTAGGAAGTTACTCGAGGAGAGATTCCTTTCAGGAGTTGTGATACCATATCCTTGTGTGAATTTGCAACAAGCTCCCTACCTTCTAAAGTGCAGCATGGTATAAAATAGTCTTTAAATTTTCAATTCATTTGAAGTTGAGAATTTTTCATCTTGAAACTTTTTGAGAAAAACTGTAGATACTTCTGAGATCACAAAACCACAATCAAGGAGGTCCACAGAGATGGAAGAATTCAGTATATTTGGTGCTTTTCTCTTTAATTTTAATTAGCTGATCTTTAAAATGAAAAAATTTCCTAATATAATCAACTCTTGTTATATGGCATTCCCTTGCCTGGGATTTTCTAAGTTGCCTTTATGTGTAGTTCAAAAAAATGTTAACAATGTTTATGGGTTTTAACTCAAAGGCCCTGAACTAAGAGATAGGAAATCTAGGTTTTCCACTTTGTTCTCCCAAAGCCAGCTATGCAATCTTGGAATCCGCTTGCCTCTTTTGCTCACATGTAAGTATTGTTATAAGTTCCATCCAAATCCAAGAGAACAGATCAGTATATTAGCCAGCTATCGTGTCTATCAGTGCTTGGCTGTCTCCATCCGTCTACTCTCTGTAGTAGGTGTGTGAGTTTGCAGTTACAGATGGAGGGATGGGAAACCAGGGTCTGAGTCAGGGGTCTTGGTAGGGAGAAGAAAAGTAGAAGGAGGAGGAATAAGACAGCCCATAGCATTCTTCCTAAATTTCTCATAAGAGGGAATATCAAACAAAACTAAGAACTAAGTCAAACTATCAAAACAAGATTATGACAAAGGAGAAAGTAAAGGTTTTTGGCCAAATCCATCTCACAATCGTTCTTCCTGCCGCCACAAAGTTATCTGAACTGCGATCTCATTAGTGGACCTCCATTTCCAGTAAACATCACTCACTTAGAACAAAAACGGGAAGCTCCCGCATGTAGCCGCTGGAAAGAGTCCCAGATGCAGGAAGAGGTTTTTATGACATCATCCAGAAAGTTATGCAGTAGGAGAGTCTGCAGATTAGAATAGCTCACCTCAGAGTTCTTTTCACTAGGAATTTTTATCCAGTATTTAGCAGGCCCAAGTTTCTTAGAAAATATATTTCTTAATATGTGTGTGTATATTTAACCCATGTATAGAAATATATGTACCTCTTGGGACTTGTTCAAATGCTAAGGAAAATGTTATTCATGTCTCTCTCTCTCTGTGTAAACATTTAATTAAAAGACCAGAAAAAAAATATAGTTAAATACTATTGTCCCTCTGTATGTGGAAAAAATTTTGTTCATGCTTTTAAAAATAACTTGGTTGTTTTATTAGAAATGATACATGCTTATTGTAAAATATTTAAACAAATGAGAAAAGCATAAAGATCAAAAAAATTACCTGAAGTCTCATGACCCAGAAATAAGCACTGACAGAATTTTAGTAAGAAATCTACAAACATTTTCATATGACTGTGTATGTTTAATTTTACACAAGTGGCAAGTTCTTTATTTGCTGCATTGTAATTCTCCTTGCCTCTCAATAATGTCATTGATCTCTTTAAATGTCACTAAATATAGGCATATAATGTGACTTTTAAGAACGCCATAGTTTTCCATTTTATTTTGTTTGTTTCATATACTTAGTCAATTCCATATGGATAAAAACACAGGTTGCTGAGAAAGAACTCTTTAAGCTTAAAAAAAAACTGTTATGTAAAGAATATAAAGTTATGTAAAGTAGCTTATTTGTGAAAGAATCTGGTTTAGTTGCTCCTCTGCAAAAGCTTGAAATAGTGTATGCAAACAATGAGGTATTATAAACATGTAGGATGTATCTTCAGTATTACTGAGCCATTAACTAAAATTAAAAAGTAAAGATAAGCCAGGCATGGTGAATGGAGCCCGTAATTCTAGCTACTCTGGAGACTGAGGCAGGAGGATTGCTTGAGGCAAGGAGTTCAAGGCTGCAGTGAGCTATGATTTCACCACTGCATTTCAGCCTGAGTGACAGAGTGAGACTTTGTCTCTTACATAAAAAGAAAAGAAAACAAAGACAAATCACAAAGTAAAACTCAATAGATCTGACAACACAGGAATATAAAATATCACAAAGAAAATCAACGGATTTACTGAAACAAATGGAAATTGAAACACAACATACCAAAACCTATGGGACACAGCAAAAGCAGTGCTAAGAGCGAAGTTTATAGCAATAAACACTTACATTAAAAAAATGGAAAGATTTCAAATAAACAATCTAAAGATGTACCCCAAGGAACTAGAAAAGCAAGAGCAAACCAAACCCAAAATTAGAAGGAAAGGAATAATAAAGATCAGAGTACAGCTAAATGAAATAGAGACTAAAAAAACCCCAAAAGTACAAAGGATCAATGAAACGAAAAGCCGGTTTTTTGAAAAGATAAACAAAATCAATAAACCACTAGCGAGACTAACCAAGAAAAAAAGAGAGAAGATCCAAATAAATAAAATCAGAAATGAAAATGGGAATATCACAACTGATACAACAGAAAAACAAAAGATTGTCAGAGACTATTATGAACAATTATACAATAACAAACAGGAAATCCTAGAGGAAATGGATAAATTCCTGGACACATACAACCTACCAAGATTGTATCAGGAAGAAATAGAAAACTTGAACAAACTAATAACAAGTAATGCAGTCAAATTAGTAATAAAAAGTCTCCCAAAAAATAAAAGTCCAGAATTGGATGACTTCACTGCCAAATTCTACCAAACTTCAAAGAAGAACTGACACCAATTTTCCTCAAAGTATTCCAAAATATTGAAAAAGAAAGAATTCTCCCTAAGTCATTCTACGAGTCCAGCATTATCCTGATACCAAAAGCAGATAAGGAAGCAGCAACAAAAAAACTATAGGCTAATATCCTTGATAAACATAGATGCAAAAATTGTCAACAACATACTAGCACATTAAATCCAACAGCACATCAAAAAGATAATATGCCATGATGAAGTGAGATATTATATATCCCAGAGATGCAAGATGGTTCAACATACACAAATCAATAAACATGATACATCACATCAATAGAATGAAGGACAAAACCTATATGATCACCTCAATAGATGCAGAAAAAGCATTTGATAAAATTCAGCATCTGTTCATGATAAAAACTCTCTACAAACTAGGCACAGAAGGAATATGCCTCAATGTAATAAAGGCCATATATAACAAACCCACAGCTAACATCACAGTGAATGGGAAAAAGCTAAAAGCCTTTCTTCTAAGAACTAGAACAAGACAAAGATGCCTACTTCACCACTCCTATTCAACGTAGTACCAGAAATCCTACTCAGAGCAATCAGGCAAGAGAAAGAAATAAAAGGAATCCAAATTGGAAAAGGGGAAGTCAAATTGTCCCTCTTTGCAGATGACATGATTTTATATTGAGAAAAACCTAAAGACGCCAACAAAAATTCTTAGAACTGATAAACAAATTCAGTAAAGTTGCAGGGTAGCAAGTCAACACACAAAATCAGTAGCATTTATAAACACCAATAATAAACCAGCTGAGAAAGAAATCAAGAAGGCAATCCCATTTATAAGAGCTACAAAAAAATACATAGGAATAAATTTAACCAAGGAGGTGAAAAACCTCTACAAGGACAACTACCAAACACTGAGGAAAAAAATCAAAGAGGACACAAACAAATGGAAAGACATCCCATCCTCATGTATTAACATCATTAAAATGACCATACTACCCAAAGCAATCTACAGATTCAATGTGATCCCTATCAAAATATCAATGTTATTTTTTACAAAAATAGAAAAACAATTTTAAAATTCGTATGGAACCAAAAAAGAGCCCAAATAGCCAAAGCAATCCTGTACAAAAAGAATAAAGTGGAAGACATCATACTACCTGACTTCAAAATACATTACAAGGCTATCGTAGCTGAAACAGCATGGTATTGGTATAAAAACAGACACATAGACCAATGGAACAGAACAGAGAACCTAGAAATAAATCCACACATCAAAAGTGAATTTTTAACAAAGTCACCAAGAACACATATTGGGGAAAGGACACTCTTTTCAATAAATGGTGGTGGAAAAATTGGATATCCACATACAGAAGAATGAAACCGGACTCTTAACTCTCACCACACACAAACATCAACTAAAGATGGATTAATGACTTAAAGACTCCAAAACTATAAAACTACTAGAAGAAAACATAGGGAAAACACTTCAGGACATTGGTCTAGACAAAGATTTTATGGCTAAGACCTCAAAAGCACAGACAACAAAAATAAAAATAGACAAATGGGACTATATTAAACTAAAAAGCTACTGTACAGCAAAGGAAACAATAAACAGAGTGGAAAGACAACATGCTGAATGGGAGAAAACATTTGCAAACTATTCATCCAACAAGGGACTAATACCCCAAATATACAAGAAACTCAAACAACTCAAAAGTAAAATTAAATAAATAAATACAGCTGGATGCAGTGGCTCATGCCTATAATTCTAGCACTTTAGGAGGCCAAGGTGGGAGGATCACTTGAGGTCAGGAATTCAAGACAAGCCTGAGCAACATAGTGAAACCCCTACAAAAAATAGAAAAATTAGTTGGGCATGGTGGTGCACACCTGTAGTCCCAACTACTGAGGAGGCTGAGGTGGGAGGATTGCTTGAGCCCAGGAGTTTGAGGTTACAGTGAGCTACGATGATGCCACTGCCATCACGTCCTGGCAACAGAATGAGAATCTGTCTCAAAAATAGACAAACAAAGAAAACCCAAAAAATACAAATAATCTCATCAAAAAGTGGGCAAAGGATATGAACAGATATTTATCAAAAGAAGACATACAAATAGCCAACAGGTATATGAAAAAAATGCTTAACATCACTAAACATCAGAAAAGTGCAAATCAAAACTACGAGATACCCTCTTACCTGGCTATTATTAAAAAGTCACACACACAAAAACAACAGATGCTGGTGAGGATGTGGATAAAAGGGAACTCTCCCACACTGTTGGTAGGAATGCAAATTAGTATACCCACTATGGAAAACAGTATGGAGGTTTCTCAAAAAATTTGTAAAAAGAACTACCATATAATCCAGTAATCTCACCACTGGATTTATCCAAAGGAAAAGAAACCAATATGTCATAAAGTTATCTGCACCCCCATGTTTATTGCAGCACTATTCACAATAGCAAAGATGTAGAATCAATCTAAGTGTCCATCAATAGACAAATGGTTAAAGAAAATGTGGTATATATACACAATGGAATACCATTCACCTATAAGAAAGAATGAAATCATGTCATTTGCAGCAACATGGATGGAACTGAAGGTCCTTATGTTAAGTGAAATGAGCCAGGCAGAAAAAGACAAATAGCGCATGTTCTCACTCATATGTGGGAGCTAAAAAAGTTATGGAGGTAGAGAGTTGAATGACAGATACCAGAGACTGGGAAAGGTGTATCAGTAAGGCGGGGGGATGAAGAGAGGTTTATTAATAGGTGTAAACATACAATCAAATAGATGGAATAAGTTCTATTTGATAGCAGAGTGGGATCACTGTAGTTAACAACTATGTATTGTTTATTTCAACAAAGCTAAAAGAGAGGACTTGAAATTTTCCAAACACACAGAAATGATAAATACTTGAGGTGATGATACCCTGACATGATCATTCCACATTCTAGGTATGTAACAAAGTATCACACATACCCCTGTACAAATATCATGTACCAACAAAAAACCCAAAAAACTAAAAACAACTTGTAAAGTAGCTACAGCAGATCTGACAAAGCGTTACTATACCAATTCATAAAGAGCTTAGCTCATATAAACTAACAAGAACCGTAACTTACAAATGACTTAAAAATTAGATATAGCTCAATGTCATTATAAATCAACAAATGAAATTAAAATAGTAGACAACTTTTTTCACCAATAATATGAAAGATTTTAAAATTGAACTAATACATATTTAGTAATTAGTTTTGGGTTTTTTTGCCAGAGTAATTAGTTCTGTAATTGGTAAAAATGAGTGTCTCATGAATATTAGGTCTTATTGTTCTTACTCAGTAGTGTAACATTTCTGTTGAAAGTATAACTCTGTAATGCCTTCCTGTAGAAGCAATTTAATAACATAAACTGAGAGTCTTGGAAATACAATCTTTACCTGGTAATTTTACTTTTATAATTCTCTTCCAAATGATAATTTGAAATGTAGACAAAGCCTTTACACACAGGGACCCAGATCACCACATTATTTATAACAAGAAATGTAAATGGTCTAAAGGTTGTGGGGGCAAAAATGTGTAAAGGCATACCTTGGAGACATTGCAGATTCAGTCCCAGGCCATCAAAATAAAGCAAATATCACACTAAAGAGAGTCATCCAAATTTTTTGGTTTCCCATTGCATGTAAAAGTTATTTTCCCAGCCAGGTGCGGTGGCTCACACCCATAATCCTAGCACTCTGGGAGGCTGAAGCAGGAGGATCGCTAGAAGTCAGGAGTTCAAAACCAGCCTGAGCAAGAATGAGACCCCTGTCTCTACTAAAAATAGAAGGAAATTAGCCGGGTGTGGAGGTGCACATCTGTAGTCCCAGCTACTCAGGAAGCTGAGGCAGGAGGATCGCCTGAGCCCAGGAGTTTGAGGTTGCTGTGAGCTAGGCTGACGCCTCGGCACTCTAGCCTGGGCAACAGAGTGAGACTCTGTCTCAAAAAAAAAAAAAAGTTATTTTCCCCTCAGGGTAGGGTAGGGGGGGAAAAGGTTTTGTTTGCACTGTACTGTAGTCTGTCAAGTGGCAATAGTGTTATGTCTGAAAAAAACATACCTTAATTAAAAAATTCTTTATTACTAAAACATATGCTGACACAGAGACATAAAGAGAGCACATGATGTTGGAAAAACGATGCAAATACACAACGGAGTATTGCCACAAACCTTCAACTTGTAAAACATGCAGTATCTGTGAAGCACAATAAAGCAAAGCACAGTAAAATGAGGTCTACCTTTAATGCCTTTTTCTCACTCATTCCAAAGTCCATGGCCAACACCCCTATACCAAAAGGAAGATTAATAAGAGAAAAGCATAACAAATATATGTAATCAAAGTTTTATGTGACAGTGGAGCCTTCAGAAACGAAGACCCAAAGACCTAGGGGACACTGCATTTTTATGCTGAGGCTCAGTGAAGAACGGACAGCCAGGTAGAAGTGTGATTGTACAAGAGGGCCAGGATCTAATGCTGGCAGACAGGGGAGAAGGGGGCAAGGCCCGTTTGTTCAGATTCGTCTCTACCTCTCTGTGGAGCATTCCTTCCTCCAGCTACAGGGCAGGACACCTGTCACATCAGGGTCTTCAGGGGAGAAGGGAGAAAATCAGAGAGCGACATTTCTAGTTTTATGGCTTGCTTTAGGGGTGAGAAGTTCTAGTTTCTATGATTTGCCTTAGAAAAGAAGAAATCTATTTTCTGTAACCTGCTTTGGGGGAGAAATTGGAGGAGAAAGGAAGGTGGGAGAAGGTCAGAGAGAACTTGCTTCTGAGGCCTTCCAATCTCCTTCAGTTCAAAGTACTCAGCGTGCCAAAGCACCATACTTTGGGGTATCGTGTTCTGAGCCCCAACAATGACCAAGCAAATTATGATGTAGCCATAGGACAGAATACTCTGAAGGCATTTTAAATTATATTTATGAAAAACCTTTAATCACTTAGTTAAAGGCATATGATACAGTGTAATTATTTTTATTTTTTATTATTTTATTTTTATTTTTTGTAGAGACGGGGGGTCTCACTCTTGCTCAGGCTGGTCTCAAGCTCCTGAGCTCAAGCAATCCTCTCGCTTCAGCCTCCCAGAGTGTTAGGATTACAGGCGTGAGCCACCACACCTGGCCCAGCAGTGTAATATTAAATGGAGAAAAGAGGACACAAAATTTTATGTATAATAATTTTAATGAGAGTGACTGGGGTGGGAAGGAAAAAAAAAGAAAGAAAAAAATAATTTTAACTATATGCATAAGAAATTGCCCAGAAGAAAATACACCAAAATATATATATCTATTAGGGGTGGGAGTATGGGTGATTTTTAATTTTTATATACTCTATTTTCAAAATTTTCTAAAAGAACATATATACTTCTATAACCAGAAAAACAATGTTTTAAAAAATTGAAGCCAATGTATATTTAGTGAATTTAAAAACAAATTCAAATATAACATAATATTTAAAGAATCAACTCCACAAGAGAATTGAAAACCTAAATCATTTGCATTGTCTAGTAGAAATTGCTTAGGTTTTCATGTCTGTCATTCACTAGTCATGGCACTTTGAACTAGTTAACTAATTACCAATTCTGGGCCTCCCACAATTTCAAAGACTTCTTCATTTCCTATAAGTCTACAAACCACATCTATTATACTTAATTTTTAATTTACTTTTAAGGTGAAATTCCTTTAGTCATTTGTTTCTAAACCGACTGTTGTGAAACTCAATGCATTTTTAGCATTAATGTATTTTTATTCATATTTTTTCACATTTTGAAATGAATTTGAAGCAGCAAAATTACTAATTAACTTTGGTTTTTTAAAACTTTTTTAATAGTAGTAATATATATATAACATAAAATTCACCACTTTATCTTTTTTTCTTTCTTTTTTTTTTTTTTAAGACAGAGTCTCACTCTGTTGCCCGGGCTACAGTGCCGTGGCATCAGCCTAGCTCACAGCAACCTCAAACTCCTGGGCTCAAGCGATCCTTCTGCCTCAGCCTCCCGAGTAGCTGGGACTACAGGCATGTGCCACCATGCCTGGCTAATTTTTTCTATATATTTTTAGTTGGCCGATTAATTTCTTTCTATTTTTAGTAGATACGGGGTCTCGCTCTTGCTCATGCTGGTCTCGAACTCCTGACCTTGAGCGATCCACCCGCCTCGGCCTCCCAGAGTGCTAGGATTATAGGTGTGAGCCACCGCGCCCGGCCCTGAATAGAGTTTTTTAAATAATGAAATGAATAAGTGAATGCCATCAGCTGCATATCTTTTCAAAAGAAGGAGAGTTTATAAACCAAACATAGAATAGCTTCTTGCATAAGTTTCTTTTAATAGGATTTATGTAAACTC
>CAUYRT010081780.1:0-28324 GCA_963574885.1 Lepilemur ruficaudatus
GAAAATATTAGCCGGGCATGGTGGCACATGCCTGTAGTCCCAGCTACTCGGGAGGCTGAGGCAGAAGGATTGCTTGAGCCCAGGAGTTTGAGGTTGCTGTGAGCTAGGCTGATGCCACGGCACGCACTCTAGCCTGGGCAACAGACTGAGACTCTGTCTCAAAAAAAAAAAAAAAACCAAAGTATTATTAAATAAAAGCATTGCACTGCCACCAATGACCAACAACTAAAAAATGGATCCTCTGGAAGAATCCCATCAGGACAGGCAAGCTGAGAGTTCTAGCTGCTGAGGTGTGGATTGCTGAGGACTGACGGGGACCAAGTACCAGTTCTGCTAGGACATTCAGAGAAATGCAGCGAGCTGAGTGCATGGGTACTCTGCCAGCTCCCACGTACACAGCGAGCAGACTTCCTAAGGAGGAGTGTGGCTACTCTGCCTGACGATGAGGGCAGTTGCGCTAATGAAAGGGCAGGCTAGGGGGAGCTGCAGGTTTACAGAACACAGCGCAGTTTGTCTGCTGCACAGTGGCCGCCAGCCATGGGGGCAATTGAAGGCTGAGATCCAAGCTGTGTCTCAGGAGCCCCCCAGCCCTGCATGCCAACAGGAGTTCCGGCTGCCCTGGGGAATGTTTTTCTTTTGTGTAATAGTCTCCTCCAGTTAAGCACTGTGGTCAAGGGGTTGCTCCTGCCCAGATACAATGAATCTAAAATTAACTTTACTTTTTGTTGTTGTTTGGACTTGAATGACATGAACAGGAACAGAACTTACCTCAACTCTAGCACTGAAATATATAGATCCTGCTCTTGAAGGACAAGGAGCAAATAAAAAAATCAGTAGATGTGAAAAGATTTGATAGCTCCAAATGCAACACATTCATTAAAGAGCTGGACCAGTAGGGTACCATCATTGCGTCATAAATTTCTTCTCAACACTCCCACTCTGATAATTCTTTCTCTGTCCTTCAGATGAAATCTTGGGCAAGTTTCCCCAATTTCCTAATAACTCCCAGCTTTAAAAAAAAATCCAAATCAGTCTAACAATCATACAACTCTAGTCCAGTGTAATATAAAACACTACAAACATTTTTTGAAATTTATAGTGTTTCCTAACCCCCAGTTTAAAAGGTGGAGTAGGGGCAGTGCAGACTCCTTCCAAGTGGCCCTAATCAATCAGTTGCCCCAGGCCCGGGGCCCACTATGGCCAGCCGTGGCTCAGCTGGCTCAGCCCCTGCAAGGCTGATGCACCGTGACTGGCTCATGTTGGTGCTGGCTCTGCATCAGGGACTGAAGATGACAAGTCCCTTGATGTGGACAAGGTCGCCCTCCTGGCTTTTTGAGTACCACTGCCCCCTCAGTCTGTGGAGTGAGCTCTGTAAGGGGTCCCTGCATCCCTCCAGTTGGTTGTCTTAGACAGGATCCTTTGTAAGCCAACCCCAGGCAGGCACCCCTTAAGGGTCTGCATCTGCCCCAGAAGCCAAGCTCTCAGGCCTCCAGGCAATGGGAGTGCAGCTTTGCTCTAGTGTGTTTCTTTCAGCTCTGTCCATGGCCTTCCTTCTTCAAACCTTTCAGGTTTGGAGCACCCTGAAAGTCTCCCCTTAAATCTCTCTCATTTGGTCTGAGGCGAGGGGAGCAGGTCCTCCCCTCCGAAATGGGGAGTGAGCAATACAGCACCCTGACCAGGCTCCAGAGAAATCCCCTCCCTAGCTGGGCGCACACCTGTAATCCTAGGACTTCAGGAAGTCAAGGCCGGGGGGATCGCTTGAGCCTAGGCGTTTGAGGTTGTAGTGAGCTTTGACGATGCCACTGCACTCTGACCTGGGTGACAGAGTGAAACCTTGTCTGTCTGTCTGTCTGTCTGTCTGTCTCTCTCTCTCTCTCTCTCTCACACACGCACACACACACACACACACACACACACGCACAAACACACAAATCCCCTCCCCAGCTGTGCCACTTTCAACATGCAGGCAGGAGCCCAGCGATCAGCTGATCTAATAGAACCGTTTTACCCCTTTGGCAAGTCCTATGTGAACCGTGAATGATTTAACACAGGGGTCAGCAAACTATGGCTTGGGGGCCACCAAACTGCAGCGGGGAGGGGTGGGGGACACATCCCCTTCCTACCTGTCTTGGTAGGGCCCATGAGAGAAGAATGGTTTTGCCATTGTTAAATGGTTTTAAAAAAATCAAAAGATTTTGATTTTGTCTATGGCTATTTTCACACTACAAAGGCAGAGTTGAGCAGTTGACAGCCATCATACAACCAACCCGCGAAGCCTAAAATATTTACTGTCTTGCCTGTTACAGAAGAAGTGTGCAGACCCCTGGTCTAGAACCTTACTCAGAATGTAAAAGCATTTGACACCACTTACTTTCTGGCTTGGAGCCTCTGGCAAAACTCTGCCAAATGTGATTCCACATGGTTACAAATTCAATAGTTCAAAAGAAGAGCGGATGGGAGCTGCAGAAAACCAAACTCACGAATCAGAAAACTAGCTACAAAAATTTAAAACATATATTATGTGATAGCCAATCTATCATATATGTTTAAAGACTTTTCAAAAAGACATTTTCATGTGTTTAAAGACTTGGAAAGTATACACTCATAAGTCTTTTTGATGAAAACAAAGGAGTTGATAAAGTATATGAGCTAACCAAAAAATTGATTAAAATAGCCCTAATGATATGCAGGAAGGAGCATTGGGGAGAAGCCTGTTTCTCACTGATGGCTTTGATGAGCCCACTCATTGAAGGACTTGATGAAGTATATAAGCTACCAAAAAATTAATTAAAATAGTCCATAATAGTTTGCAGGAAGGAACATCAGTGAGAAGCCTATTTCCTGACACCCAGAATGTGTGTTGTTGCAAAAAATGTGTATTTGAAAGTCTGTTTACAGAAGAGTTGATCCTCACTTGTCTCTTGGCCAGCACAGCCTGATGACTGCCCCACGCCTGTTCTAGCAGAAGATCAAACATTATTAGCCTCAAAACCCCTTGATACTCCTAAAAATTACTGAGGACCCCCAAAGACCTTTGGTTTATGTGGGTTCTATTTATTGACATTTACCAATTAGGAATTTAAAACTAAGACATTTAAAAATTATTCTGTTATTCATTTAAAAATAACGTAACCTCATTACATGTTAAAACAACATTTCTTGATGAAAAATGTTTTATTTTCAAAAAAAAAATTCATGACGGGTGACACTATTTTTACTTTTTTTTTTTTTTTTTTTTTTGAGACAGAGTCTCATCTCTGTTGCCCGGGCTAGAGTGCCGTGGCGTCAGCCTAGCTCACAGCAACCTCAAACTCCTGAGCTCAAGTGATCCTCCTGCCTCAGCCTCCCAACCAGCTGGGACTACAGGCGTGTGCCACCATTTTTCTATATATATATTTTTTTAGTTGGTCAATTAATTTCTTTCTATTTTTAGTAGAGACGGAGTCTTGCTCTTGGTCAGGCTGGTTTCGAACTCCTGACCTTGAGCAATCCTCCTGCCTCGGCCTCCCAGAGTGCTAGGATTACAGGTGTGAGCCACCCCGCCCAGTCTATTTTTACATTTTTAAAAAGCCCTTTAATGGCTACCTTAATAAAACATAGCTGGATTCTCACAGCTGCTTCTGTGTTTGAACCATAGTGATATGTTCTTGAGGTTGAAATAAATGAAGAAAATATGACCTTACACAGATAGGGAAAAGGAAATTTCAATAGTCTTTTTAGATATTTGTGTATATTCTTCTTACAAACCACATCAGAACTTGAGAAGTTCCTTAAAGGTTAGCAGCAATGTAAAATTTGAAATCATATCAATAAACCTTTGGTATTCTTCTATATTAAAATTATTAGTCTACCTTGCACTTTGAATATATTTATTTTATCCCTACACAATTTTGATCATCATTTGAAAAATATGGGTTCTCCAGCTTATGCCATCTTCCAAATGTGGATGGCTTTTTCTATAGTATTTAAAAAATCACATTTAAAATATCACAAATCTCGTGAAAATAATCTTAGATTTATTGAACTATCAAGATCATGGTAGCAGATACAAGTTTTTTTTTTAATTCTAATTTTCACAAAAAGTTTGAATTATATCATTAGCAACTAATACCATTTTCTCTTAAGTGACAGGGTCATTTTACTCATTGTCAAGAAAATACCTATCAAATACCCAAGTCAGTCATTCTTTCAAGTAAAAATTGTGTTTCCCCCAAAAAGTAACTAGTTCTGCTCACAGCTCTAAGACTCACACAAGTATTTTTCCTTGAGATAATCATAAATGATATTAAAAGACAGGCACTCAAGGGTAAAGACTTAATAAAATTAATAACTTTTACTGCCACATCAAGGACATTTTGAAGTACACTGGCTTTTGTTTTTTCACCCTGAATCACAATGAAAAATATACAAGTACTGTCTTGATTCATACTAAGGTGTCAGCAATTTTACTCATTATTATTTTTGTATCATCAGTGCAAATGTCAACATATGTTAAAAAAGCAAATAACATCTTAGTATTATTATGAAAATAGTTTTGACCTCTTAGACCCCCTGAAAGAGTCTCAGAGACCCTTTAAGGGCCTGTGGACCATAATTTGAGAGCTAATCATTTTGGAGATATTGCACAGGAAAGACAAGAGAGGATTCCAAGACAACTGTCACAGCTGAAAATGGAGAGGAAGCACACGCTGAAGACAGAGGGATAAAGTCTGCGTACCAAACAGTGAGCTGGGACGCTCACTTCCTCTTCTTGGGTCCAGCATTTTAGCAGCCAGGGTGACACCCGACCAGATGGTTGGGGGGGATTCCTCTCGGAGGAAATGACCTTCAGATATGGACATTGTGAAGGTCTCCAACAGCCAGGCCTCTGCCCAGCCAGCCACCAAGAGCAAGATAAGTTGAGAAGTTCCACCTAACCACAAGCAAGACTTTTAGTACCTTATTTCTGAGAATAGCATCAAAAGATAACCAGACACAGAAAGAAAAACGTTAAGATGAAACCAGATATGAAAACAAAGAAGCAAATCAAAAAGAACTGTATGAAAAGAACAATGCAAGAAGCAAAAGAAAATATATCTATTTGTCATAATCAATAACATCAGAGAGTTACGAGAATTGCATAAGAATTGGAACCATGATATTATATACATTCTTCTGTAACTTGCTTTTATTACTCAATATTATATTCTTAAAGTCCAAACATCACATGCATCATGTTGGTGCATATAGCTGTATATGGATTCATTTATTTACACCTCTCTGTAGCATTCTCTTAAGTATATATACGTGAATTTATATATAATGCTCCTGTTAGTAGACATTTGAGTTATTTCCAGTTCTTTGTTTTTACAAACAATGAGCTTATGAACATTGGGCATTTGTCTTCTCGTACCTATGTGTTCTCATTTATGTTGGGGACATACTGAGGACTGGAACTGCTAGATCATATTTCACAAGTTAAAACCAAATTGTTTAACAAAATTTACAAATTTATTCTCACATTAGTAGAATTCAAGTTATTCCACATTTCTGTCAATGATTAGTATTGTCAGACTTTTAAATGTTTGCCAATCTAGTGGATGTAAAACAGTATCTTGTAGTTTAAATTAGTTTTTTCTCTGATTACTTACACAGTTGAATATATTTTATATGCTTATTAGCCGTCTTAGCAAAAAGGTGGATAGTTTAAAAATAAAACAGAAGCTTAAACAAGATACATTTATTCCTCTCTCACGTGACAGACTGAGTCTGCGCAATCTGGTGCCGCTATACACCTCTATGGGATGAGGATCCAGACCGCTTAGACTCAGTCATTCCACCTCCTCGACATGTGCTTTTCCTCTCATGGCCTGAGATGCCTGCTCTAGTTCCCATCGTAAGGTGAACTTTCTCGAAGGCTGCCCGTAACGCAGACCATGAAGTCTCTGTTCACAGACGTGGTGCATTCTAGCACCACCGTCTCCCGCTCACATCAACTGTGCTTTCAAAAACAGAAGTGAATAGGAGGCAGGGTGTGGTCCAGAGTAAAGGGAAAGAGGTACTGTGAGGCGCACGTGTCCTGCAGACTCTAGTGTCCCGTTAGAGACCAACCAGGGCAATGACACCAGATCATACTGTCACGCACATGCAGGCTTAGGGCAGAGGAAGGGAGCATTCTAAACAAGCACAGTCGGAAAACTGGGAAGGTCTCTAGAGGAGCTCAGAAGTCCTCAACACAAAGCCCTGTTTCTCCAGCAGTTCCTAGCAAGGTCTTCCTAGCCCCATCTCAGCTCGTTAAACCCTGCTGAGACCCGCTCCTTTTGGGACAGGTCCTCAAAGTGGAAGAAAGATAGCTTAGAATTGTAATATGGGCATCAACATCTGCTAGACTTGCATTCAAATTCAGGCTCTATCTCTCATCTTGGGCATATGGCCTTACCTCTCTGAGCTTCAGTTTCCTCTTCTATAAAATGCAGAGAGCACTAGTACCCACCTCTAGGATTGCTGTAAAGATTAAATGAGATGATGGGTAATGGGAAGAGTGGTGAAGATCTTGCCTGGGGTCTGATCCCAGCTCTGCTATCTCCTAGCCCTGTGACATTGGGCAGGTGACTTGGCTTTTCTGTGAGTCAGTTTCCTTGTCTGAAACACTAGGATAACAAGAGTCCTCACCTTGAAGTTGGGGTGAGGAGTAAATGAAGTAATGTGTGTACAGCTCTTAGCTAAGTGGTACATTGTAAATGCTTAGTAAATATGAAATATTATTAGTTTTTAAAAAGCTAAAGCACAGATGACAGCCTGGAAAAGTCTTTGAAATAAGTATAAAATACTCTAAAAATACGAAATATCACTACTCATAACATAGGAAGAACTCCTACAAATCTAATATAAAAAGAAAATCCAAGAGAAAAAAATGGACCAAAGACCTAAGAAGGCATTTCACAAAATAAATATAGATGATCAATACTGATGAAAATGCCCACCTCACTAGTAATTTTTTTAAAATGTAACTTAAAACAATAAGGATGTGACATTTATTGCCCATCAGACTTGGAAACTTTTTCATATTGATGAGAGCCTAAGAGCACTTTCACACACTACTAGAGAGAATGTAAGTTAGTAAAAGTGTCTTTGGAGAACAATGTGTTAGTGCTTTTCAAAATTTTAAACGCATGCTGTGAGACAGATCAATTATTTATCCCAAGGATCCTATACTTCCCACATTTGCTCATTCCCAAAGGGACCCCTGATCCTTCTAAGGAAAGTGTCCACTCATTCTCAAGATTTCTCTTGTGGTCTGCACCTCAAATGCAATTCTCTGAGTCCTCTCCAAATCTGCCATGGGATCATTCATCTTCTTTAAAGTAGCAAACAGATATTTCTGCTTAGTAGAAAATACTTAGTAGTGAAACTTAATCTATTTTTTATTTGAAAACCTAAATCGGGGGTTGGTACGCTTTTTCTGTAGAAGGCCAGATAGTAAATATTTAAGGTGCTAAGAGCCACAGGTCTCTGTTGCAACTACTCAACTCTCCCACTGTAGCACAAAAGCCACCACAGACAATACGTAAATGAATGGGTGTGGCCGTGTTCCAATAAAGCTTTACTTATGAACATAAATTGAGTTTCCTATAATTTTCATCTGTCACAAAATATTATTCTTCTTTCGATTTTCAGCTATTAAACACTGTAAAAGACATTCTTAGCTTGCAGGTCACACAAAAACAGGTGGCAAGCTAGATTTAGCCCATGGGCCACAGTTTGTCCACTTCTAATCTCACGGATGGAACTCCTGCCTTTTGCAGATTAGACAAATGGGGTATAGAATGATCCTTTGTTCCCAACTCTAGATAGCAACAGGAAAATTCTCAACTAAATTTCTGTTTTCTCAATGTTCTATAATATGCATACATTACAATAAATAGAAAAAATTTCCTTTTTATTGTTTTGGGAAACAGCTGGTATCCCTTAGAGGTTATCCAATTCTAACATATTTGTAAATATATTTGTATCGTTTTGGGTTTTTTTGGATGATCAAAATAATACAAATTTGTGGGCATTTCAAATAGTACAGGAATGAATGAAATAAATACGAAAATGAAAGACAGCGAATTAATGTCTTCCATTAAAACCAATGCTTTTATATTTCAAAAGGGTTATTTTCATCACATCAGAAGAGGTAGATGCCGAAGTGTCAGAACCACCTCCTTCCGTGTACACGTGCACAGAACATCCGGAAGGATGCACACGGAACCATTAGCATAACTCCAAATGTTTCAAGATGCGGGAAGAATAGCAACAAGTACACTTTCACCTTACCCTTTAATCACTTGTATATTGTTTGAACTTGCTACAACATGCATATATGTATAACTGCAGTAATTTTTTAAATCCAATAAACATTTATTTTAATGATTCACCCGGACTTATCCAAAGCGTGGTAGGAATATAAATTAGTCCCACCATTTCATAAGGAAACTAGAATAGTGTGTATCAAAAGCCTTAAAAAACACAAGCCTTTTGATTTAGCAACCAGGATTTTCTCCCCTAAGGAAACAGTTATACTCGTGAAAAAAAATAGCTAAGTGGATATTCATCACAGCATAGTTTATAACAATAAGAAGTTGGAAAAAAACCTAAATATGCAAGAATAAATGATTAGTAAAATGAATTGTGATGTATGTATAGAATAAACTAAAAGACCGTAATAGAAATCAATTAAAAAAAAAAAAAACCAGGACACAAACCAGTTGGAAACCTTATGTGCTAATTTTTACAAGGCAAACTCATAATCTTTATTAGGCTGAAAAGATGTCTGCAGTCCTGTGATAATTTAGGTGCTGTTAAATAAACTATTAAATTTTTAATAAGAGCATGTTTAAAAATGGTCCGTAAACATTTCAATAGCGCTGGTGACTTTATGACATAGCTTTGGTGTTCCATAAGCAGACTATTCCACTAACGCCAAAGTGCCCCCCGCTGTGATGTGGCTTCAGTACACTGAAGGCCGCAGGGGACCAAGGGCACCTTTGTAAGAACTTGAGCCATCAGCACTTCTGCTGGCAGGAGCACTGTCGCCTGGGCTCTGCAGGGAGAAGAAGTGCTTTCAGTGCAGACATCTGCACCTGTAGGCATCAGACATCGGCAGCCTGGATGCAGCAGGCCTCAGCAGGTAGCCACATGGGCCACAGGAGAGAATTGTAAGGAAAGCCAACAGAGGACACTGTGTACAGTGACTGATAGGACTGTGTCCACATCAATCATCTCCTGCAGAATCTCCAAAATACACAGGGGACTTAGGTAGGGGGCCAGAGATACCATCATAGAAGGTATGCGCAGAGCACAGAAAAATACCAATTGCTGTGATGCTAGATTTTGCACAGCTAGGGACATACTCATTCTATATCTGCATCAAGGTCACTAGATACCAAGGGTATCTTCAATCTCCAACTTGTTCAGACAAGTTCTTTCCTAAAATGGGCTTCTTAACATACAGCTGCTTGGAGTTCCAGTTGTCACCCATCCTTCTTACATTTCCTGCCCATGTCCAGATGAGCTAAGTGGCATTAAGTGTATCTGAGGTCACTGAAAAGATTTTTAAATAAGCTATTTTAAAAGTTACTGACATCATCAGCTCTGTGTTATTCCTGGGTCAGCACATCCTCCTGTCCGCAGCAGCTTCAGTCCCTGCTGGTAACCTCGTGGCTGAGCGGGAGCCGGATGGGGTGCCCTGGGGCAGTGACATCTCACGCTCTCTAGCAGCTGATCTTCCATAAAAAGTAGAGAAAACTGCTTCCCGATGGCATTTAAACCAAATAAAATAGCATATCATGATTTGATTCTGAAAATATTGTGACACTGTGAAATTTAGAAATAGTAATTATGTATTTCATTCTGATTCAAGCAGACTTCCCATTTCTTTAAAAGATACTTTAGTCTCGTTTATAGGGGGAAAAAGTTAATATTGGGGTTTATTTAAATATTTGCCAAGTAACTCTGGGAAGGGAGATTGAACTAGACAATAACTAAATTCTAGTCCAATACCTAGATTCTGTAGTTCTATAAAACATATAGATTTTACTCATACTTTTTGTTTGTTTGTTTTTGGGTAGTTTGATCCTTCTCAAGGCCCTTGTTTCTGGGATATTAAGAAAATATTAAGAACAATAAGAAAAGAGAAATAATTCACCTCTTCATGGCAAGGACAGATGTCAATGCATCTAAGTCTTGTGTTAATCTTACAAATGCTGTCAACCTTTTAAAAAATGGCGTGCTTCTTAACACCTTGATCAACATGAAGTCCCAATAATAATGAGAGCTAATATTTATTGAATGCTTGTTATGTGTTGGCATTGTGCTAAATCCTTCACTTATTTTCAACCTCATCTAATCCTCCCAATGAGGCAGCTATAATTATTACTATCCCTGTCTTACAGATGAGGCAGCTAGGACAGAGACGTTAAATAACCTGTCCGAGACAACTCAGCTCATCAGGGAAACAGCTGGGGTGTGATCCAGGTCTGTCTCACTCCAGAGCTGCAAACTCCAAACTATACCTGGCATGCTGTCACCTCTAGGCTTTGTTGCTTGGCAGCCAAGAGAAATCAATCATGAAATTCACATCAATCCCCAAAAGACAGCTACATTTCCAGAGGATAAACAACGCTTCCTTGACTCTTAATTTTTAGGAAAAAAAGTTGCTTACCAGATATTTTATGTAGAAGGCAGTAAATAAAATATCTCTACAATAAATGCAGTCTTAGATTTTGTATAGTAATTTTTTAAAAACTCTCAACAGGTCCTAATAAGGAAGTAAATGCTCAACTTGAAAAAGGCTCTTCTTCTAATTGGGATTAAGACAATAGTTCAAAAATAAAACTTTGAAAATAGAAACAAACACACACACACATACACACACTCTCAGCTGAATACCCTTTAAGTAATCCTCCTCATAAATCATTTTTCATCACAGTGCTTAAGATGAAACTTGAGCAGTAGTAAGTCTGAGGTTATAGTCTTTGGCAAAAGCCTAAAATATGTGTATTCTAGGTGGCCAATTAAGAGCAGATATATATGCTCTGAAATACAATCAAGATATTTTTCACTAAATGGTGGTATTATAATGAATAGCCATATGGGAAAAACAGATAAATTTAGATTCTATGTCTCACACCTTATATCAAAATAAATTCCAAATGGATCAACAATGTAAAATATGGGCATGGTGGCTCATACTTCTAATCCCAGCACTTTGGAAGGCTGAGATGGGAGGATCACTTGAGGCCAGGAGTTTGAGACCAGGCTGGGCAATGTAGCAAGACTCCATCTCTGTAAAAAATTTTAAAATTAGCCAGGTGTGGCAGTGTGTGCCTGTAGTCCTAGCTACTCATGAGGCTGAAGCAGGAAGATCACTTGAACCCAGGAGTTCTAGGCTGCAGTTAGCTATGATTGCCCCACAGCACTCTAGCCTGAGCAACAGAGTAAGACCCCATCTCTTTAAAAAAAAAGTAAATATTAAAAATGATATCAGAAAATTTATGTCAGAAAATAATGGGATAAAATTAATTTTATAATCCCAGAATGGGGATGCCATAAAAGATTAATAGATTAAATTACATAAAAGTAAAAAAAATATGTATGAGAAAAACACACACAAAAAAAAACAAACCAAAACAAATAAACAAAACATTTACAAAAAGACAAATGTAAAAATTTTAAAAAGTTATTACCTATCAGGGACAAAAGGCTAATTTCCTTAATGTACTAAGAGTTCATACAAAGAAATAAAATATAGACAATAGAAAATGAGTACAGGACATGAACTGACAGTTTGCAGAAAAGTGAGTTTAAATGAATCTTAAACTTTATGAAAAATGTGTGACCCAATTCATAATAAAAGGAAAACACAAAGGAACGATGAGATGCTATTCTTTGCATATCAAATTGTTCACATGCAAAACTTAGATTGTTCCCTGCGTTGATGAAGGTTTGGGGGAATAGGCAGGTTTCTGGTGGAAGTGCAAAATGGAACAATTCTATAATAGGAAATTTGGCAGTATTTATCAAAATTATAAAAGCACATAGTCTTTGACTCAGCAAATGCTTCTGAGCAATCTGACAAATATACAAACAAGGATTTCCCTCACTGAGGTATAAAGTAGAACCTTCCATCACCCTCTATCTCTTTCTACTTTATTAATCATTAAAACATTTATCAATAACTATCTTATGATGTATTTGCTTTTCCTATCTTCCCCTTGAAAGTGTGCGTGTGAGTAAAGGGTAAACTTCTTGGGGAGACGAACCCTAGTTTGCCTTCTCACAGCACCACTTCCTTGCGCAAATGTCAAATATCGCATACCATGAGTTGGTTCTCTCTTGTTTACTGGAAGAGCAATGAATTGGCACTCAGCCTTGGGCCTATGTAACTGGAATCATATGAAAAGACAGGTGGGTAATTAGGGCAGTACATTTTCTGTCTGGAGGTGAGTCACACATACCTTGACCTGGTTCATGGAAATTATGTTTGCATTCCCAGCAAGCAGTTGCTGGACCACTGATGAGACCACAGATGTTTGCATGCTGTTTTCCCTGACCTGTTTCCGTCTGGAGAGTAAACTCAGTGTTAGACTCAGTCCTGTTGTGTCTCACTAGTTGGATTGCCAGTCTGAAACTTGAAACTACTGCTGCAGATGGGACAGATTCTTAGAATCTGTCTGTTTAATGACTTTTCAATGACTTCTACTGTGTCAACTTGGTAAGAGGAAGGATCTGAGGAACAGGTGTTTGATGGATAGAAAGGGGTGGAACCTGAGGGCATATGGTGTGAAAAGAAACTGAAATGGTGGGGCACGGTGGCTCACACCTATAACCCCAGCACTTTGGGAGGCTGAGGTGAGAAGATCACTTGAGCCCAGCAGCTCAAGATCACCCTGGACAACATAGTGAGACCCCATCTCTACAAAAAATTAAAAAATTAGCCAGGCACAGTGGCATGCACTGTCTATGAGTCCCAGCTATTCAGAGGCTGAAACAGGAAGATCACTTCAGCCCCCGAGTTGGAGGTTGCAGTGAGCTATGATCACAGCACTGTCCACTGTGTGCCAGTTTGGACAACAGAGCAAGACCCTGTCTCAAATAAAATAAAATAAAATAAAATGAGAGAGAGAGAGAGAGAGAGAGAGAGAGAGAGAGAGAGAGAGAGAGAGACAGATAAAGAAGAAAAGCCCAGGCCCGGTGGCTCATGCCTAACATCCTAGCACTTTGGGAGGCCAAAGCAGGGGGATCACTTGAGAACAGGAATTCAAAACCAGTCTAAGCAAGAGTAAGACCCATCTCTACAAAAAATAGAAAAATTAGCTGGGCATGATGGTGAGCACCTGTAGTCCCAGCTACTCCGGAGGCTGAGGCAGGAGAATCACTTGAGCCTAGGAGTTTGAGGTTGCAGTGAGTTATGATGAGGCCACTACACTCCATCCTGGGTAACAGAGTGAAACCATGTCTCATAAAAAAAAAAAAAAACTAGGAAAGAAAGAAAGAAGAGAAAAGAAAAAGAAAAAAAAAGAGAAAGAAACTGACAGAGGAAAATGAAAAGCTAACAGTAACTGCTATAACTTATCAGTTGGTTGACTGTCCCCCTGATAAACCCAGAGCTCCAGAACCTGGCAGCTTGCCAGGCTGACAATAGGTCCTCTGCTACTGTGTGGCTGAGGGGTGGCAGAAGCTCTCCCTGACACCAAGTTGTTACTGCCACCCTGACTGCCTGCTCCTTATTTTTAGAGAGTGAGATCTCACAAACTGCAAAACCAATCTGTCCTGTCACAAACTCCTTCTAAAACGAACCTGGATCACCATGGTAACAGCAAAGGCAGGCAGTAGGGAAGGGACTCATACTTTGTCATAACCACAAAAAAGCAGGTGAAAAGCAGAAGTCAGAGATAGCACCCTATACATCCCTCAGGATCCAAGCCAGAGCACTCTGCAGTAAGTGCCCTTGAGACTGCAAATTCTGTCTCCTCTCGACCCCTACAGCCTCCTCTATAAAGCTATGTTTATAGAGCACCTAGTCTGGGCATCTAAGGAAGGTATCATCATCTCTATTTTGCAGAAGGGCAAACTGAGGCCCCAAAAGGCTAAGAACCTCTCTATAGTCTAATAAGTGCCAAAGCTAGGATTAAAAAACGCAGGTCCATCTAGTAGCAAGGCCCATGTTCCCTCACCTATAATCCTATAGCATTTAGCATTTGCAAGTGCTCATTCAAAAATTCTTCATGTAAATCCTATGTCACTAATAAACACAATGCACGACATAACAAAGGCAAAGGTAAACGTACAATTAATTGTTAGCACTTAGAGTGTTTTGAGAAGTCATATTTAATTCCTTTTGCCTCCCAAATTTCCACCAAATAAGGACGTAATACTAGAATGCAGTAATAAGCGGGAAATCTCTTTCCTTATGGAAACCTGAGAAGAAACACACACACAGAGCTGTGTCACAGGGATGGGCCAAACAAGCAATGTTCTGGGACGTCAGTCTGTATGTCAACCTAAACATCACTGGGATAAATAAAAATCATGCTGCTCAGTTCAGGTTCTCTCATATAACTCCTCAAATAAGCAGTACAATGTCAATCAGTCACATTCTTGTTCAGTGCTTATATTAAAGCCTTTATTTAAAAATGTTTAAATGTGGTAGACCAAGTATATTTATCATCTCATACTTGTTTCTAAGGAAGGTGTTTTTACTTGTTATTATTCGGGGATCTTGACTGATGAGGGATTTTTTTATGTTTTGTTGAACATAAAATTTTTATCTTCAGTATAGTTGCCTTGTCTATCAGAAACACAAAACGCTTTTTTTTCCCTCTTACACAGTCAACACGGCACACTTCACCTCTGGTCACCAAAATGGCGGGGGAGGTTGTTCCCACACGCCAAACCATTCTCCGGCAGATGTGTCAACGAGGTGTCTTGTAATTTACTTCAATTCTGATACTATCTACCTGGAGTTAGAGTCGGATCCCACAGGGTAAGGGCTCATTCCCACGAGCCCGCTCCCCTCCACTTCAGATGACAATTGCAAGTCTGGTTACCCACAACTTCTGCCCAACTGGGCTACAAATCCGAGGTCCTGATTTGCACCCTTCCTCGGGTTCAATTAATGTGCTTGGATAGCTCATAGAACTCAGGGAAACACTTACATTTACAGGTTTATTATATAGGCTATTACAAGGGATACAGACGAATAGCCAGACAGAAGAGATGCATAGGGCAAAGTACATGGGAAGGGATGCAAGGCTTCCATACCCGCTCCAGGCACTACACCCTCAAAGGCCCCTCCATGTGTTCAGCAGTCTGGAAGCTCTTTGAACTCCACAGTTCAGGGATTTTTTTATGGAAGCCTCATCACATAAGAATGATCAATTATTAACTACATTTCTAGCCTTCTCTCCTTCCCAGAGGATAAGCAGTGGGCTGAAAGTTCCAAGTTTCTAATCATGGCATGGTCCTCCTGGTGACCAGCCGCCACATTCAGGAGCCAGCCAAAAATCACTTTATGAGAACAATAGATGTTTCTATCCCTCTGGAAATTCCAAGGGGTTTAGGAGCCCTGGGTCTGATACCCTATTACTCTGGAATTTAGAAAGATCTTAGGAGCTCTGTGCTAGAAACCGGGGACAAAAAACCAAAATATATATTTCTTATTATAAATCACAATGTTGCATCTTGAAGACAGAAATTAAAGATGCTAGGGAAGAAACACTATGGCCAGGAGGCTGCTGCCACTACAGGACATCTACCATTAACTACCACTATGGCTGATTAATTCTAACTATGTTTTAGTCTTTGCATTATTTAGTCAATATTCAAAGCCTTACATCTTATACAAAAACTAACTCAAAATGAATAATATTAAATAGCTCTAAATATAAAACCTAAAACTAGAAAATTTGCAGAAGAAAAAAAAATAGGAAAAAAAATCATTGTAACCTTAGATTAGGCAGAGATTTGTTAGATTAGAACAGCAAATTCATGATCAATAAGAAAAGCAAATCAATAAATTGGAATTCTTCAAAATGAACAACTTCTGCTTTTTAAAAGACACTATCTAGAAAATGAAAAGACCAGGCACAAATTAGGAAGGAATATTTGTAGATCACATTTCTGTATTGAATCCAGAATATACAATGAATCCATAATATACGAAGGACTCTCAAAACTCGATAATAAAAACCAAACAACCCAATACAAAAATGGACAAAAAAAAGTTGAACAAACACTTTGTAGTAGGCTGAACAATGCTTCCCCTACTCCAAAGATGTCCGTATCTTAACCCAGGAACTTGTGAATATGTTATCATAAATGCAAAAGGGACTTTTCAAATATGATTATGTTACAGATCTTGAGATGGGGAAATTATTCTGTATTATCTGCGTGGGCCCCATGTAGTCACAGGGGTTCTTATAAAAGAGAGGCTGGAGGATCAAGTCTAAGAGAAGGCAATATGATGACAGAGCAGAAAGAGGTTGGAAGATGACATGCTGCTGACTTTGACAATGGAGCTTAGGGCCATAAGCCAAGGAAAGCAGGTGGCCTCTAGAAGCTAGAAAAAGGTGAGGAAATGGATTTTCCCCTAGAGTCTTCAGAAGGACATGGCCCTGCCAACACCTTGCTTTAGGACTTCTGACCTCCAAACTGTGAGATGATACATTTCAGTTATTTTAAGCCACTGACTTTATGGCAATTTGTTACAGCAGCAATAAGAAACTGATCAATATTTCACCAAAGAAGATATATACATATGACAAATAAGCACACGGAAAGATGCTCAACATCATTAGTCTTTAGGAAATGTAAATTAAACCTATGAGATACCACTATACACCAGCTAGAATAGCTAAAACTGATAATGCCAAGTCCTGGTGAGGATATGGAACACCTGTAACACTCATGTATTGCTGGTGAAAATATAAAATGGTCCGGCCACTTTAGGAAACAATTTGGCAATTTCTTACAAAGTTAAAGATACACTTATCATATCACCCAGTAGTCTCACATCCATGTTTTTGTCCAAGTTAAATGATAAGTAATGCTCACATAAAAACCTATACATATACATGAAATGTCTATAGTGCCTTTATTCATAATTGTCCACAACTGGAAACAACTCAAATGCCATTCAACTGGTAAATGGATAAACAAACTCTAATACATCCACACAGTGGAATACTATGCAGCAATAAAAAGATACGCACCAACTTGGATGAGTCTCAATTGCATTACGCTAAATGAAAAAGCCAGTCTCAAAAGGCTACATACTGCATGATTCCATTTCTGTGACATGCTGGACAAGGAAAACTATAGAGGCCAGAAAAAGATCCGTGCTTATCTGGGCCTGGGAATGGGGAAACGGTTGACTACAAGGCATGAGTGTGTTTGGGAGGATAGAAATGTTCTATATCCCAATTGTGGTGGTCGTGACATAATTGTAAGTGTTTGTCAAAACTCACAGAATTGAGTATTTCACTGAGGTATATAAATTTGCTATATTTTACTGTATATAATAAGATATATAAATTATACTTTATCTTTTAATGAATAAAAGTGAGATTAAAAACAATTCCAAGTGGAGTATAGAACTAAATATGAACAGGTAAACCAAAAGCTTGAAGAAATAAACATGGAAAAAGATATTTAAGAACTTAGGTTAAACAAATAGAAATATAAAATAAAAGATTAAGAAATAAATTTACATTAACCTTAGAAACTTCTATTTGTCAAAAGCCATCATTAAGGGAATTAAAATGTAAGTTACAGAATGGGAACAGATAGTGGGCATATATTTAGCCAACTAAGGAATCATATCCAGAATATATAAAGAATTCTTACAAATTAATAAAAAAAACAGACTTTTTAAAAATTTGCAAAAGACACAAGAAGTTATTTCACAAAAGAGGCTTATTTTAAAGCTTCATTAAAATTATGTGGAAATACTCAATCTCGTTAGTCACTATGGAAATGCATAATTTTAAACAAAACCCAAACATAAATTAAAACCACAATGAGATATGATTATTCAGCAACCAGAACGGCTAACATTTAAAAGATTAGCAATCACAAATGTTGGCAAGAATGTAGAGGAAGTGGAACTCTTGTACACTGATGGAGGGAATGTAAATTATTAAAACAATTTTGGAAAGCTGTTTGGCAATATTTACTAAATTTGAACATTTGCAAGTGCGTACATATGTTCACCAAAAAGGAGGTATAAAGAGTTCGTAACTGTACTCTTCATATTAGCCAAAAAGTAGAAACAGTCCAATTTTCATCAACGGTAAAATAAAAAAAATTTGGTATACTGATTCAGTGGAAAGAGTATATAACATAGGCATAAATAGACAGCTGTTAAACACAGCAGCATGGATGAATCTCACAAATATGCTGATCAAAAGAAGTCAGACAAAAGAATTCATACCATATAATTCCATTTATACAAGTTCAAAAATAGGAAAAACTAAATCATGATGTTAGACATCAGGTTTGTAGTTATCTTTGGGAAGGAATAAATGAGTAATGATTAGGAGGGGTTTGGGGGATGCTATTTTATTTCTTAATGTCAGTTACATAGTAAGAATTCATCAGCCTGTGCATTTGCTATTTTTGCACTCTTGTGATGCATTTTATACTTCAATACAACAGCTAAAAATATTTCTAAGAGAATACTTAAGCACATAGGTATTTTGAAAAATTATTAAATTTTAAAACACTGCCTTGAAGCAATATGTAGAGAATGGCCTTAAAAGATATTTGTTGTTTGGACTGCTCATCATTTCTACCTTGCTTTTATGATAAAATAACTTCCTTTTACAACCCGCCCCCTTCAAATACACCCACACTCCTTTGGTGGGGGGCCTGCCCCGTCACATTCCACGCAGTACTAGTGGGATTTTCTAATACAGTGCTCGAGGCCCACCAGTACACAACTTGGCTGGGATTTTAAATCTTGAGTGTAACTATTCAGGAATAAAAGTTGATTAAACATGGAACAACCCATGGAAGGGTCCTAGGGAAATTGTCCACGACTGTTGTTGCTGACAGCTGAAGGCCACCGAGGTTCCTGTGCATTCCAAGACCTGAGCATTCTGCTTGAATTGTGCAAGCTCTCTAGTAGCCTTCTAATAAATGATTTTTATTGTTTAGGTAAGTCAGAGTCAATTTTCTTTACTGGCAACCAAATAATAATAATGGAGTCGGGCCAGAAGGCACAGGGGTGGAGTGTTGTGTATAATCAGAGAATATACACTAACGTATTAAAAGTAACAGTTGCTTTTTTTTTTCATTTTTCTTGTTTATAGTTCCTATAATGAATAATGGCTATGTATTACTTTTATAATATGAAGTGAAAGGATAATAAAACTATTTTACAAGCGGGATCGGAGACAGAGATGGCACCTGAAATCAGGTAGTCGCCCCAGCCGAGCCCTCAGTGTAGATCTGACTTGTCTGGCATTATCACGAATATCTCCGCCCATTCTGTGAATTGTCTCTTCTCTCTTTTAATGGTGTCTTTGATGAACAGGCATTCTTAATTGTAGTATAATCCATTTTAATAATTTTCTCCAGTTATTGAGGGGATCTTTTGTTGTTTTTTGTGTTTTCAAGAGGCAATTCTGACATGTTGCTTACTGATGAATGTGGTCAGATAGGTACAACATAATCATCCTCACTGGTGGGAGCGTGGGTTCCTGCACAGCTTTATATATGTGTGTGTGTGTGTGTGCGTGTGTGAGTGTGTGAGAGAGAGAGACATGATAAAAGCAAAGTGTAGTGCATAAAACATAAAGAGTTTAAGGAAAAATGATGATGTGAATATGTGTGTAGCCACTCACAAGTCAAGAAATAGAATATTCCCAGCATTCTAAAAACCCCCATGTGTCCCTTCCCATCATATATCCTTCCCTCCTCCCATCCAGAGAGCCCTACTATCTTCATTGTCTGATAATCTTTTTTTTGTTTCCCTCTATCATTTATGTGCACATCTAAATGCACACATGAAAATGTATCTCTAACCAGTATGGTAATTTGCCTGTTTTTAAAATACAAGGGCTGTCTGAAAAGTACTCAGCCATGGATACAATGGATACATGTAGACAATGGTTGAATATTTTCCAGACAGCCATTGTGCATGAAATCCTATTATTTTATTCTTGAGGATCTTGTTTCTTTTGCTTAATATTGAGAGATGCATTTATATTATTGCATATATCTCTAGTTGGTTCATTTTCACTGAAGTATGGTATTCTATTACCTGTGATTTTTGCATTCTACTGCTGGTGGATATTTGATTCTTTCCCCAGCTCTATAAAATTTTGGGGGAATAGATTGCTGCTACTGGGTCACATTGAATTTTAAATTCTTTTTCGTAGCTACCTGGGCATATTTTATAATCTCATGACCTAGCTCATCTTTGTGGTTTCATCTTTTATTTCTTTGAACATTTCATTCACAGCTATTTTATATTTCCTATCCAATGTTCTAACATCTGAAGTCATTAGTGGTGTAAATGTGTTGTTTATTGTTTGCATGGAATCTTATCCTTTTTTTTCCTACATGGTTTTTTTTTTTGGTGATCTTTGATCATGAGCTGATATTTTGTTGGTATTCATCTGCTGAAAAATGTGTAGGCCTAAATTGAGGATGCTTCCTCCAGAGATGATTTTTATTCACTTCCTCAAGGAGCCAAGGGCTGCTACAAACCTGCAACCATTTTTAATCCGTATTTGGAGTGTCCAAAGTCCTAGTCTGGTTCCCCCCTCCCACCTACTCCATCCTGTCCCTGGCCTAATTGCTTAGTTCCTAGATTGCAGGGCTGATCCTATAATTTCATTTGCCTCTTCTTCAACTCTACCTTCTTAGAGGCACTCAAGAATCACTGAGAATTTGTTGTTTTTTTCCTTTGGAAAGTTTCCTATTTCCTGTAACATAGTCGTGACATAATCCATATAATAAAAATTGTGTTTCACATAGGTTCAAGTTGTTTGGTAAGAGGAGAGCATTTGGTAAGAGGAGAACTACATGGTTCACCATCATGTCAAAAGCAGAAATCCTTAAGAGAATATTTTTTGGTAGGTTTGGTAAGACATTAAGGGTTTTGTTTGAGAAGAATAAATGGAAGTTATTCCACTAACCAAACCAGATTTTATTTTGTTGAGTAAGGTAGGCAAGACGTAGATTGTCATCAGTTGGGGTCAAGAGGTGGCCCTGGATCACAGAGAGGATTTATAGAAATTTGGGAAAGAGAAAGAGGCAAAGAGAGGTAACTGGGAAGAAGGGCAAGCTCAACTGGATGAGTTTGATTAAGTTTCTGCTGTTTGGAGAGGAACGTGAATTTGGATCTACTTTGGAAGAATAAATGCTTTAAAGTAAATGAAAGTAGGAGCTGGGATTTTTACTTACAATTAATTGATATCTGGAGAATGAAATTTACCTTGACCTTATTATTTTGGTCTCTTATATAAATATCTCCACTATGTTAAGATTGAATGTTAGTCTGTTAGTTTTTATAGCATACTAATACTAAAAAATCCATGAGAAGAACATTCTGTCTTTTGCAAAACCACATTTCAACATAATATCCATTAAGTTACTCAATGTACCTTTCACAAGAACCCACACACATACAAGATTTCCCCTGAAATTCAGTGCCAGGACAAACCTTGTTTCTTTAGAAAAATATGTTTGCTTCTTTTTATCAGATAAAATAACCCACGTGTTTCCTATCCCAACTTTCTTTCTTAATTCCCCAAAAAATCAGAGCTAAACTCAAGGCTCAACTGTGATAACCAACAAATCCCAGGTGCCTGGTTTCATCTCTGTCTCTGGTTCTGCTTGTAAAAATAGCTTTATTATCCTTTCATTTCATATTATAAAAAATACATACGCATTATTCATTGTATTAAATACAGAGAAGAAAAATGAAAAAAAAGCAACTGTTACTTTTAAAATCTTTGTGTATATTCTCTGATTATACCATACCCTGACCCCAACTCTGTTATTGCTATTTGATTACCAGAAAGGAAAATTGACTCTGAGTTACATAAACTATAAAAAGCATTTATGAGAAAGATACTGGAGAGCTGGCATCATTCAAACAGAAATCCCAGGCCTCAGAATGCACAGAAACCTTGGTAGCCTTCAGCTCCCAGATCCCAGCAATGAAAATCAAGGACAGTTTCCTTAGGACCCTGTCACTGATCGGCACATCTCCAAACTACATTTTTTCCTGAGTGACGGCCAATGTGAAGCATATTTGACAATTCTACTCAGACTGCATGGAATGGGACAGGGCCAGAGAGCCAGCACAAATGAGTAAGGGAATGGTTCTGCTACCATAAAAGTGGGGTGAATAAAAGGGGGTATTTCAAGCCACTGAGCTGGAAAACATCTTGGGCTGGGCACATGTCTGTTTTTTCTCCCTCCTTTCTGGTTACCACCAAGAATTTGTGAATTTATGTTGCCCTACACCTATCAATCATTGCTTTCAGAAAGGACTTGGGGCTGATTCTCCTGGTGGCTGTCTTGAGTGGGTCTCGGTTGCTGAGGACTTTTGCTGTCTCTTACCTCCATCGTTCTCCCTGCCCCATGACCCACCATGGATGGCTGGGTCGCCAGAGGAGGGAGAATAGGGGGCTCACACTGGGTAGGAGGCCATAATCCCCTGAGTTTGTTATATACAATTAGAGCAATATAAAAGTTGATTCTGTTTATTTTAAAAATTAACAGTAGATGGTATGATTCTGTTCTACACCCTTAACAAGTGATACATAACAGACATCTTGTTATGTATCTAATGCAACATTTCTCAGTACTTATGACAACACTAGTGTATGGAACACCGGTACCCACAGTGATACTAATATTAGTTTTAGCCAGGGGTAGTGGCAAGTGCCTGTAGTCCGAGCTACTGAGGATGCTGAGATGGGAGGATGGCGTAAGCCTAGGAGTTCAGGACCAGCTTTGAGGAAATAGTTTGGCAGAAACACATTTGGAAAACATTGTGTACTATATTTTTGGAAATACAAAATTCACTGTATCAAACTAAAAGCTCTAGATAGTTCTATAGTTTTATGTGTGCATGTGCATATACATATATATATTAATATTTTCAAATTCTGAATTTCCCATAGTTTTTGATCATAGATCATTTTTCATGGAACTCCTAGTAATTCTAGGTGTTCTGTTTAAACAGTTTATGAAGCATTGGTTTAATATTTTATAGATACTTAATATTATAAAATTTGGCCTTTATCAACAAAGTTATCCACTTACCTGAGATACACATACACACACGTTAGCTAAAGACTTGACATAAAATTAATAATAACATTAAATGATAGGTGACATCCCCCTTTTTTTCAGAATGCTCAGAAACAATGCAGACATCAACTATAAGCTGTTAGCATCATATAACTAATGTTCAGAATGCAATTATTCTCCTACTGTGTCAGTCATCCCCTCCAACATCTTTATTACTATAGAGTCCAGCTCACTCTGCTCTCAAGGTACAATGTACAGAAAGCATTGTTTGATTCTTAATATATCCACACTCACTTAATAATTCATAAAATAAGAAACCATTTTTTTCTACTATCAAATTTGTAAAGCTTAAAAAGAATAATAATACTCAGTGTTGTGATCATGTTGATAGAAGTCAAAGTGGAACAACTTTTGTGGTAGAGCAGTTGAACATAAAGGAGACCTCCAGTGAAAGTTATTAAAATCTCAAAGGGCAGGAAACTTCAACTGATGCTCGTGATACACTCATATCTTAACACATTCATGTATCTGTAAGAAGGGATAGAAGGATATACACCAAAGCAACTGATTATCCACGAGATAGGTGAAATTATGGATATTTTTCTTTTGTTTTGCTTGTCATTATATTTGTTATGATTTTTCTGTAGTTAGTAGATACAGGTGACTTTTGAACAAAATGGATTTGAACTGCATGGGCCCACTTACATGCAGACTTTTTTCAACTAAAGATGCATAGAAAATATAGTATTCAGAGGATGCAAAGCCCGCATAGACAGAGGGCCAACTTTTCATATAGGTGGCTTCCACAGGGCCAACTGCAGGACTTGAGTATGTATAGATTTTGGTATACATGGAGGTCCCAGAACCAATCCCCTGAGTATATTAAGAAACAACTGTGAATAAGTTAAGAAAAAGAAAAAAGATATTTAGCAATTTATACAAAATAAGTGGCAATTTAAAGATTGAATATTTGTTGAATACAACAAGTGAGGAGAATTTGTTCTCATCAAATACATGAAAAGTTTGATAATATCTCCTGTCATTTATTAAGTTACAGTACATTGTTCATTAAATAAGCTGGATATAGCTATATCAGAGTGCCTATAAGATTCAACATAATATTTCTTTTATTACACAAATATTGACCCCTAGGACACACTCTTTTATCAATAAAATTTTTTTCATATTGTATTATCATTTATAGGTAACAAGGACATTATTTTAAATGTTCTTTTAAATCATGGGTTGGCAAACTTTTTACATAAACAGCGAAATAGTGACTATTTTAGATTTGCAGGCCACAGAGTCTCTGCTACAGTGGCTTAGTTCTGGTGTTGTAGCACAAAAGCAGTCACAGGCAATACCTAAACAAATTAGTATGCCTGTGTTCCAGTAAACCTTAGGGACACTGAAAATTGAATCGCATAGTTTTCACGTGGCATTCAATATAGTTACTGTTTTGACTTTTCTGCAACCATTTAAAAATGTAAAACTGTTATTAGTTCATGGGCCATACAAAAATAGGCAGAGTCAGATTTGGACCAAGGGCTATAGTTTGCTGATCCTTGTTTTAAATATTTATACAGCAGAGATCGCTAAAAAAAAAAAGATGCTATTTATTCAAATGAAAACCCGGACAAACAAGCACCACATATACTCGCCATCAAATTGGTACTAACTAATCAACACTGAAGTGCCCACGTGGTAGTGATATTCACTGAGTGCCAGTCAGGTGGGAGGGGGGTGGTGGGGGTGGGTAAACTCACAACAGATGAAGAGGGCACTGTATGGGGGAAGGGCACACTTGTAGCCCTGGCTTGGGCAAGGTAAAGGCATTATATGTAACCAAAATATTTGTTCCCCCATAATATTCTGAAATAAAAATAAATAAATAAAATTGTTTTAAAAATTAAAAAAAAAACATGTCTGTGCTTTTGGGCTTTCTTATTATGAAAATTTTAGATCTGACTATCTTGAGTGTATGCTCTTCTTCTCTTTCTTGGATTTCTGCATGTTGCACAGTGAGGCCCACGTGGCAAGAAACTGAAGCCTCCGGACAATAGCCAGAGAAACCGAGGCCAGCCAACACCCATGTGAGTGAACTTGGCAGCTGACCCGCCACCAGAGTGGAGCCTTCAGATGACGATGACTGCTGCCCCAACTAACAGCTTGAATGCAACCTCATGAAAGACCCTGAGCCAAAACCACCCCACTAGGTTCCCCAGGACGCCTGAACACCCAGAAACTATAGGATAATAAAGGTTTGTTGTTTTAAACTGCTAAGTTATGGAATCATTTTTCTATGCATCCATAGATAAGGAACACAACGCCTACATTAGAATAAGATCTGTTAGGTTTCCAACACTAACCCCTTGCGTATTGCTGCTCTTAAGACCCTTTTTCTCTGACTCATAACCCAATCCCTTGTCTGGGTGCCCAGGCTATGAGCCTTGCTGTGCCAGATACTCCCTGAAGCTGAGACTTAACTCCACTCTTTGGAATGTCTGTGTGTCACATATGGAACTAGTAAAGGAAGAAAGGGAAATTCCCTGCACATTATTTTCCATAAAACATTGGTCAGAATTTCTGAAACTTGTAATTTAATAGCATCTTTTCTCCTCAAGGAAAAAAAAATAAAACTTTATTCGCTGCTTCCTAACCCGCTTATGTAACTCCCCATACTGTCCTCATTCACACTTTTCAGTATCTTATCAAACAGTATATTGCACCTTCCTTTAAGTGACAATTTGATCTTTGGGAATTGTGCTTTGTTGTTCAATCAGTCATCTGATTTTCCTCTAGAGTGAACAATCTATTCCACTGTTTAGTATTCTTACTTGTCAGCATTACAGGTCCTGTGATTATTCAAGAATGACATTTTGTAAAACATAAGGCAGGAAAAGCAAGAAAATCATGGTCACTCTGCCAAGCCAATCACATGATTCTGACAGATGCTCAGAGCCAGACCAGTCATCATTAGCAAGAAATCATCTCATCGTATTTTATGTTAAGAGCACCAGAATTTCTCAACGTCCACAAACACCTTCTATACATTTAGAAAAGTGACCGGGGTTGTGCGTTCTATGTCAGTGTGAAGGGGTTTCAGGCACCTAAGTGCTTGTGCATGGCCATGTGTGTGGACGATGCGGGGAGAGATTGGGTTGGGTAGTGGGCAATATCTACTCTAATTTCTCTTATTCAGTTTGTTTCTTAATTCATCACAGAACTTTAGATATAGAACAAACTTCAAGATATCATTAAAAATGCCCATCTGGTCTTTGAACTCCATAGCTATGTGTTCTGTAAGATTAGACAGGGTTACAGTTATTTGACTGGTATGACAAAAGTTATTGGTGATGGTAGGCTTGCCGGGCACTGTGCTTAGAGTGCAGGCCCTGGGGTTGGACCATCTTAGCTCAAACCCCACCACTGTTATTCTTTATTGTTTTCATTTTAGTTTTTGCCTTCCCAGAACCTTCACTTGTCCCTTCTTTGAAAAACAGTATCTGTTTTTTGGGGAAATGATTCTCCCTTCCAACTATGTGGCTCTAAAGTTTCTATTCCAATTATTCCTGAGGTCCAGCTGATCCTTTCTGTCTCTTATATATTTGCTTCACCAACTTTTCCTTTTGTTATGTAATATACCCAGGTAGTCTTCCCCTAAGCTGGTTAGAATTGAATTTTTTTACTTGCAACCTCTCGCAAAAGAATCCTGACTAACTCAGCTCTGCTAGGTGTTGTGGTGTGAATAAAAGATGAGGAAATTATGATCTGGTTGAAACATGACACTTATGAAAAGAAAAAGTTATAGAATCATATAAGCTAGCATAAAAATATAATTGTTATAGTAATCAATTACCAATTATCTGGTGGTCTATTAACTGGTTTGTAACATAAGTGCATTTCAAAAGCAATATTGCATTTGTGGAAGAAAATATTAAAATTAATACAACACCTGCATATTTTAAAACATCTATTAATTAA
Source organism: Lepilemur ruficaudatus (assembly GCA_963574885.1). Classification (NCBI taxonomy): domain Eukaryota; kingdom Metazoa; phylum Chordata; class Mammalia; order Primates; family Lepilemuridae; genus Lepilemur; species Lepilemur ruficaudatus. The sequence goes on from CAUYRT010081780.1 coordinate 27,280, forward strand.
TACCATACGCCAAGCATTAAACACCTCACCAATCAGATACAACTTACAATATTATTGTACCACAGCCTGACATTCTGCCACTGTTGTGTGGGAATTTGAGCTATACACTGTTGTTTATAGCAATTAAAAGTTTAAGTGTAATTAAAATGAAAATGTCAGCATCTTAACATTGAAGAAAATATTTGAACAAGGAAAAAAAGGAGAAGAGGGACAAATGTTAAACAACCTGGATCCTTGTCACCTGTGTTTAACTGAGTTAAAAAAAAAAAGAGGAAAAAGTGTTTTTCTGGGAAGGGAACAGGTGCTAATGGTTTGGGTCCATCACGGAATACAGGAAATAGCCCTTGCCTGGTTTGATCTGCACTAAACAAAAAATGTTTGCCACCTTGAAAGTAGAAGATAACTCTAATGTGTTATTTTGCTCATTAACCATATTCATATAATACAATATTAGTTTTTCAGAGAACATATGGGAGAAAATGGCAATGACCAATAGCTTGAGTGCAATACATGGAAACCTTGTTTATAAAGACTGGGAAATGACAGCTTTGTGAGGTTGCCCAGTGTGAAGACGGATGGAGAATGATGGGAGGTGGGGACCAGAGAACAAAAGCAAAATTGTGATCAATATCTCAGACTGTGGCTAGAAGGTAAAGAACTCTAAAAAGACATTTTGTTCATTGATAAACTCATATTCCATGGGCTTCACTGCATTACTTGAAAACAAAGAAGTACTTTGCCATTTTTTGGTTGAGCAATTTGTGTGACATTCTGTGTCCGTGAAAGTAGCTATATCACTTTTGCTTTGGAAAGGAGTCCCTTTGGGGAAAAATATGTGCTCAAATATTGGGTGTATTATAAATATTATATTCATTTTGTGCTAGATTTTTTTTTTTTTGAGACAGAGTCTCACTCTGTTGCCCAGGCTGTAGAGTGCCGTGGCATCAGCCTAGCTCACAGCAACCTCAAACTCCTGGGCTCAAGTAATCCTTCTGCCTCAGCCTCCCACGTAGCTGGGACTACAGGCATGCGCCACCATGCCCGG
>CAUYRT010081783.1:0-18333 GCA_963574885.1 Lepilemur ruficaudatus
TTAAAGGAAAAGACCTAAGTGATCTGTCTGAGGACTTCGTGAATCCTGTTGGCTTTCATACAGGGTCACAGAGAGAAGTGTGCTGGCCTCTTGGAGATAGTCTAAATGGTGGTTAAGGGCATTTGGTGGTTGAGCCCTGAAGCCAGACAGATTCAAGTCCCAGCTCTGCTACTTACTAGCTATGTGATCTAAGGCAAGTTAATCTCTCTGAGCATTAATTTCCTCATTTGACAAGTGAGATAATCATAAGCTTTGCATAAGGATTAAATGAGAATATATAAAAAGCACATTGGACATAATAAACCTTTAATAAATGGGTGCTATGATTAATTAACAGGATGACTACACAATAAAATTCAGGACAAGGAACAGACATGACTGAAAGCACAATATTTGGTCCCCTCATATCAACTGCTTGGGAAATCAAAACAAAAAAGAGGAAAGAAGGTGGGAAGACTTCAGCGGTAGAAAGGGAGGAAGATCTATTATAGAGAAATATGTTTCCATAGGACAGAAATTATTCTTTGTCCTTCCACTGTGGAGATTGGTTGGAACCTAATTCTCCCTGAACTTTTGTGTAGATAGTAGAGAAATGGCTATGTGGAAAGAATGCTAGCAAACGAGACACAGGCATAATGACCCAAGCAGAACTGGAACCCAGGGTCTCCAGATTCATCTCATCCAGCCCCTATATAAGGAGACCCACACTTCCTTTCTGCCTACCCTACACATCAAATCCTCATTTAATACTGTCAGCAAAACAGAAGCCTTTGGAACAAAATTCTGTTTGGCTTGTTGAAATGGTAAGGTGTATATCATAAATGAGAAAAATTTCAGATCAAAGGCAATCTGCCCTGAAGTGTTAATTGGAATAAATTGAGCCAAATGTTCGTTCAATACAAATAAACTGAATGGAACCAACAAGTATGAATTTAAAGGTTAAAAAGAAAATTCGACTCCTCGTCCGTCTTTCTGCCAAATTGGAACATGCTCTTCAAGTGCTCATTGTGCCACAAAGCGTTTTGTCAAGTCCCAGTCCAACAGACTCCCTGCTGATATCCATGGCAGCCTGGCTTGAGGGAGACAGCCTGACATCCTGGTTGCTAGTAAAGAACCTCTATGCTTCTCCACTATTTTGTCAAAATGACACAAAGGTATTTGCAATTAAACTCTAAAGTCAGTATCTCACACTGAACAGTATTTGTGAAGGGAATTAATCTCTTCATAAGGTCCCTGTATTTTTCTAATCAATGTGACTCTGGCATGTGGCTAAAAAGACGAGTATGATCATCCCAATGGGTTGTCCCAAGACAGAAATGCCACCGCTATCCTGTGGAGCCTGCATATTACCTCTGCTATAGTATTTTATTTATCATGGTCTTGTTTGAACTCTCTTTCTGGGATAGAAAGTCTAGTGCTCTGACCACTTTGAATTTTAAGGAGCTAGAGCTAATTTTGAGAGTGGAAGAGCTAGAATGTCAACAAGATACTTTAAAGAGTGTGTTTAAACCAAAGGTTTGTGCAAAATAGTAAAAACCTGGCCATTAACTAGAGAATATATTGATTTACGTTCCCATCATTGCTAGACTAGTCTAACTAGTCTCCCAGGCTCCTGACCCACCTCCCATTCATTTTCTATTTTGTAGGCAGGAAAGATTTCTAAAATGCAAACCTGCCTAGGTTAATTCCTGTTTAAAATTCTGTCCACTGCCTTCAGGATAGAGCTCAAATGCCTTATGAAGGCCCTAAATGATCTAGACTCTGCTCTACTGGCTTTATTCCACTCTTGTCTGGAGCTTTTACACAAGTTGTTTCCTCCACCTAGAACAATCCACTCCTATTCCTCCTTTGCTTACCTTCTCATCTTTCAGACCTCTGTTTATATATAACCTTTTCTAGTAAGCCTCCCCTTATCCTCCAAGACTAACTTAGGAGCCCTTCCCAAAGCAGCCTAAACTTCCCTTTTCATAGCACTTCCCCCAGAGTATAAGTGCCCGGGTATATGCTCACCTTTCCCACTAGACTTAGGATCTACAAGGACAGGGACCACGTCTGACTTAGTCACCATGATACACTATAGCACAGTATTAGACTTAAGGTAGGGTCACAAATATCTTATATGGATAGAAAGAAGGGAGGAGGGATAAAAGGAAGGAAATAAACCACAACAAAAAAGGAGCCTGGGAATTATTGGAAGATGAAGTTTGAAGGGGTCCCCTGAGATTATGTAGGTTTAAAGCAGGGTGTGCCTGTGGCTTTATCCACAGTAGACAAGGAGCTGGATAGATTCTTGCAGTTCTAGAGTAGAGGTTGAGAACCAATTTCTAAGGGAAGGATGCACCAAGAGATATAGATGTTGGAATAACATTTGGCACTAAGAAAGGGGCTCAGGATTGGAGAGAAAGAAGGTATTGGTTTCTAAATAAAACCAAAGGGCCAAATGTTGGCTCAAGTAAGGTGACCTTACTTTCATTCAACAATTCATTTATTTTCTTTTAATGAGAGCCTTGAACTAGACTGGTGATTTTCAAACTGAATTCTGAGGAACCCTAGGTGTCTGCAGAAGCCCCTCAGGGTCTACTGTGATGAAGAGAAAAGGTTCACCAAAGGAACGTGGCCCCACTTTAACTAAAAAAAAATATTTTCTACACATTGAGATTCTACTTAAAAGTCCATTTGAAAAAACGGTGCTTCTGCTAAAAATAAAGTTTGAATAGAAGTGGCCTGGATGGCCAGTGTGATACTTCCCAGCCTTAACAGTCCTTGATCCTTTGCAACAGATGGGACCTGGCCAGACATTGCATTTTATTTTATACAATACCCCTCAATTGTGTTGACGGCATAGCTGCAGCATTTCCTAGAGTTTATTCTCACTGCTGCAGCAGAATGATAGGAAAGGTAAGTAAACCAAAGTCCAGGTTCACTGAAAGGCTGAGGCAATAATAAAATGTACTTTTAAAATTTAACCAACTATAGTGATACAGAAGGACAAAGACACATTTTTTTTCCTAAACAAGTTGTCTATACTGATGCCCTAGGGTTCATTATATAGGTGTCTTGAATTAGACATAAATATATTATAGGTCAGAAATAAAGAATATTGGATCCAGAGCCCACTTCGGGGGGGAGGGGGAAGCAATCCAATTCCAATCAAGAAAGAACAATGCAAAATTTTTCTAGTCAGTCCACCAGATAGCCTAATTACCATTCAAATGCAGTGCCTACTTTTCTTAACAAGGTATTCTGAATGTGCTACAGAATATAGCAAAGTTACTGTCATTACATACTTTAAAGTCTACCTTTATGTGACGGTTACAGGCAGGAAATGACATAGATGGCATGGGGGGGGATGGGACTCTTACAAAATAAGATCTTCAAAGCCCAGGCTTAAGACAGAGATTCCTTTTCTGTGCTGTTTCTTGGCTGTCCATATTTCATGGAGCATTAAAAGGCCACAAATATCACTTCCCTTCAATTCTGAGAATAGACCAGCAGCAATAATGTGATCTTACCTGGGTCCTTCCTCATCGCCCTGAAAGACAAACAAAAAGCAACAGCATTAGAAATCATCACCAATACACAGACAGATTTAGATTTCTTTCTTTTTCCCTCTTCTCTCCCAACCTGAAAGCATAGATTGTGCACTTATTGTAACAGAGACAAACCAATGGACATCTAAGGGCTAAGACAAGGGCTAACATAATCCGATGTTCAAACTGCCCAGTGAAGATGAACTGATAATTTGCCCTTGCAAGCAGAGAAGTGAATGCACAGACCTAGGAGGCCTAAATAATAACCATGCCTTTTTATTTGTATGGCTGGCAGTATTTAGTTCTGAGCAAACTGAGAGCCCTAAAATAGCAGCGGGTCTTAGGCAAAAGCTGACCAGTTCCAAAAGCATCAAGCTGTTTCCTTCAAATACTCATTTTGGCCTTGGTCTAGCATTTTTCCTGCAAACACGAGCACAGCAATTCTAACATAAAGCAAGCACACTATGGTAGAAAGGGCACTGAATTGGGACTCAGGAAATTGGGATTCTAGTCCAAGCTCTATTATTTACTAGCTATTTGCCCTTGGGCAAGTTGTTTAATTAATCTAGACCTTGATTTTCTCCCCTGTAAGAGGGTAGTTCTGGAATTTGTTGATCCACATCATTCTTCAAACAATGCCTTTTCTCTTTTTCTCATCCACTCATTGCAAAAACAATGTGTTAATGTTATTTTTCCAGGTATTACATTCTCTCAACCTAACTTTATCAGTAGTGATCAAAGCAGATTTCTTTGAACCTCCTTCGGTGAGCAAATGAGATCATTCAAATGACCCTCAAGCCTTCCAAAGGGACCTCACTCTTTTGATGACCTCCTCCTTAGCCATCCAGGGATGGTCTCAATGAGAATGTACCTTCTGGTCGTATTCCCTAGAGAATAAACAAATGAACAAATGAATGAATGAATGGTTCCTATTGGTGTTAAGCAGAATGAGCTTTGGAAGCAGACACTCTAGGTTCAAATCTTAACTCCATCACCTTCCTGCTGTATTACTCTGCTTAAGTTATTTTGTCTCTTTTAACTTCAATTTCCTAATTTGCAAAATGGGGTAATAATTATCTCTGTATCATAGGATATGTACGAACATTGGATAAAATAATGCTTATAACCATTAAGCACAGTGCCTATGACACAGGATGCACTTAATAAAGATTATTTATCAATATCAGTAGCAATTCAGTATGATTCATTAAGAAGCTACTACATGTAGGTGCTAAATAAGGATAAAAGATAAATAGCCCATAATGATCTAACTTTCTAGGAGCTCCCAATCAGGAGCAGGAAAAACAGGCAGAAAGAAAATGAACTATGACTAATACGTTAAGGACTCTACCAAAGACATAAAATGTTTTGAGAGCCAAAAGATAAGTTATGAACATTGCCTCTCCTGGAGCGGATGGGAATGGTTTCACAGAGAAGGTGACATTTATATTACCACTTGAAGGATAAGTAGGATTTTCCCAGGCTAACAACAGAGAGACGTAGGAAGGGCACTGAAAGAACAAGAGCAAGGGCACAGAAGTTTTAAAAAACATATTGTTCAAGGAAATTTGAGTTCTGTGAAAGCAGAGAATGGGGACATCCATGTGTATGTCTTGGTCAGGAAGCGTGGGGGTGGAACTGAGGGCAGTGTGAAGTAGAGTGGGACTGAGGTAAAGAGAGATTGCCAGGGTGTAAGCCTATAAAGGACAGCTACAGCGAGAAAGGTGATTTAAATCAGAATATACACTGGAGGTTGAACAAGAAGGGCACTGTTAGCAGACTGTTAAGTATTTGTGATGGTGGTAAGGGCACTAATCATACCTAGCCTAATGAGAGAGAAGTGGGGCGAGTGGTACGGGAAGGGTATAGCGATAGTGGAAGCTTTCTTTGCATTTTGATCAACTGTTATTTCTCATGGGAACTATAATATACCAAGAAAAAAGTCATATAATTTAAATTGAATATGAGTTACATAACTATCAGTGATATAATTAAATCTCAATACAATTTTTCAATTAATTTTGGATCTTTAAACATAATTGTCTAGGAGAACCTTATGGGAAAAAATATCTAAACTTTCTCCCGTGATTTAGCACAAGTCCTCCTCACAATTCCATACTTTGGTGCAATGATTAAGAGATGGGGTTTCTGAGTTATAAAAACATGATCTCAAATTCTGGTCCATTAATCCCATCAGTCAAGCTTTTGGCAGTACACTTAACTTTTCCAAGGTTCAATTTCTTCATGTGCACATGGAGATCCTAATTCTTACCTCAAAGGGTCACTATCTGGATTAAAATGAGAAAAATCTGTGTGAAACACTAAGCAAGTGTCTATTACACTGTAAGTGTTCAGCAAATGGCGTCCATTATTGTACTTTCCCTGAATTGTTAATAACATTTCTAAGGGAGAATGGGGAAAGGACAGAAAAGATGAGGCACAAGGTTTTGCAACATGTTCATCCATTTCTGTTGTTTATAGATGTAGACATCTTTTCAGAAACAACAGTCACTATCACAAAGCAAGAACAAACACAGATTTAAATTACAAGGCCATTGTGCAAAGGTCAGCAGATATTCAGAGGATTGCTAATCTTGCTAGTAAACGATGTGCCTGAGCTCTCCCTGCTACCTGAAATACGTACCCCTATTTTGAAAGCCTAGCTAATTCCTAACCATCTTTTAAAATCAAGCCTTACTGGGAAACTTTCTAACAGCTTGGGTGGGTTAATCTTTCTCTGTCCTCCACATCTGTAAAGTTTACCTTTCTACGCTCGTACTTAGAGAAGAGAACTGACAGTGACAACACCACACAGTACCTCCTTCCCTCTTTGGATTTCAATTCCTTGAGAACAGAAACTATGTTTTGTTCACCTCTGTATTCACTGCACCTAACAGCACAAGGCACACAGTAAATAATTAAGAAAGGAAACGAAGGCAGTGAAGATATAAACAGGATTTAAGATAAATTTCTACCCCCATTACAAGTGAATTCTGGTTTCAGGGAATATTAGCAGTCAGAGTCTCTTACCAACTTCCATTTAAATGACTTGTTGGATTTAAGAAGTGCTGCCAAATTCCTCCTTAAAACATCCTGAATGCTCTTGGTTGGCAAACTACACTCTCCTGCAACCTCTCAGTTCTACTTCCACTGTGGAAAAGTCATTTACCAGGAATCAAGTTTAATTCCAAACCTGTCTATATCGGTTGAACTTGTAATTATAATGACACATTTAATTAAGTAACAAAAAATGAGTGCAAGAGAGACAAGTGTTGCCTTCATGAGTTGTTGTCTTCATGAAAACTAATTTGAATGCATCCACAGTATTCAATAAAGTGAATTATGTAAAAATTGTCAATTTTAATATAGGCGAAATACATGCAAAATACTAGAAAAAATAAATTATAAAAATCTAACATTCTGCATTCCGCTTGCTTTGAATAGCATCCCCCTCATTATAGAAAGACACTGAAATTGGACCTTATAAATGGTAGAAGATAGGTGTGGTTTATGCCAGAAACATGACATTCAACTCCAATTAGCAACCCCATATTTTCAAAGACATGACCTTGCCTCAGAATCAAAAAATGTACAAATATATGTTTCAAGTCTAAAATATACGCTTAAGGTATGCATACATCATTTTTAATAATTTCCCCATCCAAAACAACATTTTCTCATATCATCTCACTGCAATTCAGTACTCTCCTTTCAAAACTGGACAAAAGATGAAAATGCCCATGCTGTACAAATATTTTTTAATATTTGACTTTGGCAGAGAGTTTTAAAAAATGATGTAACTAAATTCAGCAAAAAAGAGAAAGTCAGAAAATAAAGCAGAAGGGAATGCTTCTCAAGTTTGTTTTATGAAGCCAACGTAACCCTAATACCAAAACCTGACAATAACATCAGAAAAATACAGAAATACAGACCAATATCCTTCATGAACAAAGATACAAAACCCCTTAACATAGTATTAGCAAATTGAACCCAGATAATACATCATGACCAAGTGGGAGTTTATCTCAGAAATGCAAGGTTGGTTTAATATTGTAAAATCAACCAATGTAATTAACCATTACAATAGAATAATGGACATAACGCATATGACCATTTCAGTAGATGCAGAAGAAATATCTCCCAAAATTCAACATTAACACATGATAAAAACCCTCAGCACATTAGGAATAGAAGGGCACATCCTCAATCTGATAAAAGGCAGATAAAACATTTAATAAAAACATCATTTAATTAAATAATTGGCCAGGTGTGGTGGCTCACGCCTGTAATCTTAGTATCCTGGGAGGCCAAGGCGGGCGGATTGCTCAAGGTCAGGAGTTTGAAACCAGCCTAAGCAAGAGCGAGACCCCATCGCTACTAAAAATAGCAAGAAATTAATTGGCCAACTAAAAATATATATAATAAACTAGCTGGGCATAGTGGCACATGCCTTTAGTCCCAGCTATTTAGGAGGCTAAGGCAGGAGGATCGCTTGAGCCCAGGAGTTTGAGGTTGCTGTGAGCTAGGCTGACGCCATGGCACTCCAGCCCGGGCAACAGAGTCAGACTCTGTCTCAAAAAAAAACCAAACAAACATCATACTTAACAGTAATATACTGAATGCTTTCCTTCTAAGATTAGGAACAAGGCAATGATGACCACTTTTACCATTTACGTTAGACATTGCACACTGGAAGTTCAAGCCATTGCAATAAGGCAAGAAAAAGAAAGAAAAGGCATAAAGATTGGAAAGGACGAAGTAAAACTGTTTGTACTTACAGATGGCATGACTGCCAAAGTAGAAAATCCATAAAACCACTACTATAACTAATAGGTGATTTTGGCAAGGTAACAAGATACAAGGTTAATATACAGAAATCACCTGTATTTTTATATGCTAACATAAAAAATCTGAAAAATAAAGTTTTAAAATTATTCCATTTTAATAGCATCAAAAATATTAGGAACAAATTTAACAAAAGCCATGCAAGACCTTTAAATGAAAACTATAAACCATTACTGATTATATAAAATCAGACTTACAAATAGAGACATGTTCATTCATATTGTTGTTCCCCATAGCTAATGTCATTTCTCTTTAGCTCCTCTGCCTTCAAGATTTTTCTCTCTGGGACTAGTTTTCAGAAGTTTGATTTTGATGCATCTGGGTGAGGATTTCTTAGAGTTTATCCGGTTCAGGTTCACTTAGCCTCTTAAATCTACAGGTTTATGTCTTTCAATCAGATTTTTAACATTTTAAGCCATTATTTCTATAAACATTTTTTATCAGTCCCACATTCCTTTTGCTCCCATGAATAGTAGATCCTTTATTATTGTCTCAGAGGTCCTTAAAGGTCAGTTATTTCTGATTTTTTTTTTTTGGTTGTTTGGATTGGATCAGTATCAATCTATCTTCCAATTCACCAAATCTTTCCTCCAATTTGACATTGAGGCCATCCAGTGAATTTTTTATGTCAGTTATTGTATTTCTCAATTCTAAAATTTTCATTTGGTACTTTTTTATATCTTCTATTTCTTTGTTGAGTTTTTCTAAGTTTGTTTCCAGCATGTCTGTAATTGCCCAGTGAGATATTTTTATGAAAGCAGGTTTAAAACCCACGTCTGATAATTCCAATATCTGTGCCATCTTGGTGTTGGCATATATTGTTTTTTCTCCTTAGAGTTGACATTTTATTGGTTCTTGACATAATGAGTAATTTGAACTATATCCTGAACATATTGAGTTATATTATAAAAATCTAGTTCCTATTTAAATCTTCTATTTTAGCAGACAGTCATCCTGTTTACATTGAGAATACACGTCTGGATCACTTCTGTAGACTATGGTTCAAATGCTAACTTAGTTTACAAAGCCTCTGCAGTGCTATTCTGCTCTGCCCCATTCGGATAACAGGACTCAACTCCATAGTCTCTACAGAGCTAGCTGGGGAAGGGGAAGGGGAAGGATACCAACCCATTACTACATGGCAGGAGTGAAAGACAAAGTTCTACCCACTAACTCAGCTGAGGAGGGTCAATGCTTAGTTAATGCAGTGGTAAGAGGGAAGAGTTAGAGCTCTAGCTGCAGTCTCCAGAGGGTAGGGGTACTACTTTCTTACTGTTACTACAGGGCAGGGTGGAAGTCAGAGTTCCACCAACAGCTGCTTGGGAGATGGGCACCACTCATTACTGATAAGATCAGGGACAAAAGTAGAAGTCAGAGTTTCACCCATAAACTCCATGGAGAAAGAAAGATACCTCATTACTGCAGAGGAGGATATAAAACAGGTTTTGCTCCACAACTGCAGTGTCAATTCGGATTGGAGAGGAGTGTAACTTTTCTCATGGTGTTCATCTCCAGAATAGGCAGGTATGGTCAAAAGGTTTCTCTATGACTGAACCACCACCCTTTTCACAGTATTTTGGCCAGAGAAAACTGGCTTTCCTTGGGTATTTTTTTTTTTCTGTCTGTGTCCATTAGTGTTTCCAGTTTGCGGAATACACAGGCTGGATATATAAGAAACAAGGAAAACCCCAGAGAAGTCACTGCTTTGCACTCCCTCAAATCCTAAGGTTTCCAGTTAGTCTGCCACCTTTTCTCCACCTTCAAGAGTCTTCTGGTAGGTTACTTCACTATTTCTGCCCAGGGATTTTTCCTGTGCTTAGTGGAAGGAGTAAAATAGAATGTGTTTAACTGCATCTTATTCATAACAAGAAATTGCACTTTGCTTTAAATGCATCAGAAATAAAATGGATTGATGAGTGGAAGATTAGAAAGATGGCTAGAATAACAATGAACCAAGTATGGCAAAATGTTAATGGTACAATCTATAGTCTATAGATCATAAGTAGTCTATAGACTATAGGTAGGAATATGGGTATAACCTATAAAATCCTTTCAACTTTGCTATATACTTGGAAAATTTTATAATAAAGTATTGGGAGGGAAAATCTTCTGGCTCAATTCAAAATGCGGGTAATTTTTTTTTTAAATTCTGTAACATGCAAAGGGAAGAACAGAATTCCTCTATTGAGTGAAAGACAGGTACTGAATATTTGCTCTCACCATTAAGTTATCAGATTAACTGGAACGAGAGGCTATTAGATAGTAACAGCTCTTTGACAATGCTCTAGCCAGCTGAATATTACTTCTTGTTTTCAACAGCTTATTTTGTCCACAGCCTGGTCCTTAAGCCTTGTCAGCTCTTGCATCCCCATTAAGAGTAATTCCATCAAAGTTAACAAGCACAGTACAGCTGAGGTGCTTAAAGGACAATGTTGAGGAGGACTAAATTCACTATTTGAAATAAAAATAAAAGAGAGGGGGCTAAGTCTCAAACTTAAACCTTCATTTTTGCAAGAACAACCTAATCAACACATAGAATAAATATGAAAATCCAAATTGAGAGCATTTGGGAAAGAGTTATACTATTAATCCCTTGAGTTAACTCTGGTTGAACTTTTTGTTTATTAACACACAAAGTGAGCATAAGCAAGAGCAAAACCCCACCTCCACAAAAAATAGAAAAATTAGCTGGGTGTGGTGGCATACACCTATATCCCCAGCTACTCAGAAGGCTAAGGCAGGAGGATCGCTTGAGCCGAGGAGTTTCAGGTTGCAGTGAGCTCTGATGATGCCACCGTACTCTAGCCCAGGAGACAGAGCAAGACCTTGTCTCAAAAAACAAAACAAAGAAGACACAAAGGGATCACCTCAACATCATAAAAGGTCTTAGGTAATGCAAAACTGTCTAGAATACTGATTCTCCTAATTCTTCCCACAAATACTAATAGGACACTTAGTGTACGGCACACAGTAGGGGAAAAGCACGGGCTCTGCAGAAGGGCAGACTTAAATCTAAATTCTGGCTCTATGTTCTGCTAACTAAATGATAGTAGGTCAGTGTCTCTGCAGTTCTCTGCATCTCAATATCTCATCTGTAAAATGGAGTTAATTAATGCTAACATAAGGATTAAATGAAATGACAAATATAAAATGCTTTCTTCGCTGTCTAGAAACTTATTTACACACATAATTTCTTAATTCTGGGGAGGAGAAAATGAAAAGAACAGGAGCTATTCTTTTCACACATGGATGAAAATTAACACGTTGACTGCCACACTAGAAAAAAAAATGTTTTTCCTTGGGGCCACAGTGTTTTATTACAAAAGTAGAATAAAAACTTCAAAAACAAAATGATCCCATCTAATTTAATGAAAAATGTGTTATTTTGTATTGTTTGCTGTGCATGAGTTATATGCAACTGGAAAAATAGTTCACGTGGCTCCCAAGGTAGAGATGCGTGAGTTACATAGGCTTCACAAGGCCCCAGGAGCAAAACATGGCAGTTAATCAAGAGCCCTGTATAGGTAGAGCAGGTAACTGCCTGACATTTCCTGTCAGGATGATTTGGATAATACCTGCCTCCTGGATTACCTTGGCTCTTCTGTTAGCTAGTTTATTCTTCTGTTGGCTAGTTTATTCTCTCCCAAGCCAAGGCAAGAATGCCAGTTAAGGCTGAACTCACTAAGTCAGCAGCAGTCCTGTAAAGTCCACAGGACTGTCCAGATTTTCTTCTGAAAGGACCTACCCTAAACCTATCTGACATTGGCTTGACCAGAATTTTCAACATAATGCTATGGAATCTGATGAACAGAAGCCTCTCCCTAGTGGATAAAATGTCAGTTTTCTTTTTTTTTTTAATGGCTGCCTTAAATTACTTTTTACAAATAGATTCAAAATGCCTAAATATGTTGTTTGGTAAACTGCCTAAAATCCTTTTAGTCCTGTTACAAAATAACAAATTTTTTTTTTTTGTTTTTTGTTTTTTGTATTTTTTCAATCCTTACAATGCCCTACCCCATGTGCCAATTTTTTTTTTTTTTTTGAGACAGGGTCTCACTCTGTCACCCTGGTTAGAGTACAATGGCATGATCATAGCTCACTGTAACCTCAAACTCCTGGGCTCAAGCGATCCTTCCAAGTAGCTGGGACTACAGGCGTGCACAATGCCCAGCTAATTTTTCTATTTTTCATAGAGATGTGGGTCTTGCTCTTGCTCAGGCGGGTCTTGAACTAACCTCAAGCAATCCTCCTGCCTCGGCCTCCCAAAGTGCTATGATTATAGGCGTGAGCCACTGTGCCCAGCCACATGCCACTACTAATCCAGCAGTTATGCCCCAATTTATACGACTAGCTCCTGAGGCACCCTTTTACTATTCACAGAACAAGTCTAAAATCTTTCATTCAGCCTGCTTTATGATCCACTTCCTGATTTGTTCTCATTCAGTCCAGTTCTCATCTCTATTATGACTTTATTTATAGACTCATTTCACAACTTGGGATCTGTCACCTGCCCTCTTCTATGGCTCTGATTTCTAACTTCCCTCCTTCACTGTGATTAGTATCTGCTCCACTGACTATACTCCTTTAAGTCATGATGGGTAAATATCCAGGCCCAGCCACTGGGTGCCCTAGTGGCTAATACTCCATTCTGGTTTATATACCAGTTGAAACACAGCCTATCTAAGCTTTCAATTTATTCATGTTCGTGGATCACAAGGGAGCATTTCCAGAGCTAGCAAATGTGGCAGTTTCCTACTTTTTCTCCTACTACCAATAATTATGGGTATTTTTGTTTACCTCTGCCTTTGGCTCAGCTGATTCATTAGAGGTATCAAGTTGTTCCTTGGCTTGGGCCATCTGAGTCATCAATCTATCCATGTGGGACTGGATGTCTGCCAGTATCTCAGTCACATGAGCTGTGGCCATTGCTTCCTGGATGTCCACTAGATGAAGGGCCTTCTGTTCCTCATCAGCAATCACTTTCTGAACTTTCTTAAATTCCTGCTGTATAAACACCTTCATCTGGTCCCGAGTTACCTGTAGAACACAGACAAGTAAGAATAAGATGGACATACAAAGAAATGAAAGGGTAGAGTTATTGCTACACAGCCTTGGCCAACATACAAACCATGGTTCCTATCTGACCCTGAAGTTTTGGGAAGATCCTATAAACAATGATCCCCTAAAATCTTTGATGAATTTACTGCTAATCTTTTTGCCTGTTTTGTTCTTCAGGAAGTAATTTTATGTCCTCTTTTTTTTGCTTTTGTTCATTTTTATACCAATAATATATAGTTACTATTTTAGAAGTTTAATAGGTGAGTATATATAGTCAAAAATGAAATTCTTTTCTTGCCAATTACTGTTAACAGTTTGGTATGTATCCTCCCAGCCATTTTTCTATATATTTATATTCATATATTCATATTATGTATATAATTCATATATATGTATATAAGTTATATAATTTTTATATAAATGGATCAGTGTATACATATGGTTCTGTGTCTTGTTTTTCTACTTAAAAATGTTTATGCATTACAGACAGACTTCATTCTTTGTATTATTTTTACTATCTGTATATGACAGAGATGTGTGCGTGTTTATCTCCTATTTAACGATCACTCACTAAATGGAAATACAGTATATTTCCAAATTTTTGCTATTATAATTAACACAGCAATGAACATCCTTGGATATACTTCTTAATATTTGCATATGAGTTTCTTTAGGGACCTTTGGAGCTACTGAGTCAACTTATATATACTCTAAAAATACTGACTGATACTGCTAAGCTGCCCTTCAAACAAGATGTACTAATTACTTTCCTACAACAATGTGTAAAAGTAAGCACTTCCCTACACCCTCACCAATATTGGATAATATCAAACTTTTAAATTTTTACTACCTCATGGGTGGAAATATAGTATTGTTTTGTTTTACAATAGTAACTGTGAACTAAAAATATGACTGTTGGCTATATTTGGCTAGGGCACAAGAAAGGCAAACAAAGTAAGTAGCTATCAAAATAAGAACTTCTAAACTCTGAATCTTGCCAGCAACTGCATTTATTGATGTTTCCTCACAACTATGTTTATTTTACGAGTATTTTTAAAACAACTACGCATATTATAAGTAGCTGAAATAGGGAGCGAGAAGAGTAGACAAAAGGCGAAAGGCCAATAGAGGATTTTAGACCTGGAACAGAAAGTAGTTGCCATATAAGTGAACTCCTTCCTTTTACAGATAAGGAAATGAACACAGGGACAAACTTGTAGGAGAAGCAAAGACTCCAGTCTTCTTGTTCACAGACTGGTGCTCTGTTCACTCACTGTTAGTCTATCAGAAGGGAAGTCAAACTGAGAAAACCTCAGAGACTGAGGAAGAGAAAGATAAAAGGAGGGGGGAAGGAGATGAGGCCATTTTTAATTAGCCTTTTAAAAATTGATACCTTAAGCACCTTTTGTAATGCCGCCATAAGAACATCAATGCAAAACAAGGCATGTATGATACATATCCACTCACACAGTAAGTGACTAAGTGACAGAAGCTCTCAGGAATTCATATACTCTCTGCAGATGCTCTCCCTCGTGCTGAAGAAAAGGGGTGGGAGAATGTTAAATGTTATTAATGTCCCTGCAAATTCTGTATCAGGTTAAGAGCTATGATTTATGATTATTTATGTAATTCCTTTTTATTTTTAGTGTGTATATTTTAGGATTATTATGCTTTATGGTGATCATGTATTGATGGATCTCCATCCTTGAAATAAAATTAGGTCTTAAATGACTAGGACCTTCTCTCACAGACCAAACCTGCAAAGTTTTCACTAAGGGATGCACTTTTCTAAATGACTGAGAAACTCTCTTAATGGGTACAAGTGACTAAAAATTGAGATTGTGATAAAAACTGACTCACAACTTATTTTACTAGATATCACATACACATGTGGTTCAAAGTTAGGACACTGATAACACAGGCAGGAAAGGTGTGGACTAGAATACAGCAGGTGAATAAATTATGGGTTTTAAAATTCTCTATTTCCCATTGTTTTACAGATGTTTTTCAAAAAGACATTTTATTTTATACAGATCAGGCCACAAATGAAAACTGAATGCAAAATAAGCTACTCTATAAAACCTTTGTGCCTTCTTCCCACTCCCATTCTCTACTAATTAACAAATAGGTATTCTCCAACCTAATCAAAAATGGTAAGAACAAATTTCTGGGTCATAGCAGCCATTCAAATTTGGAACTCAAGGGAAAGACTCCCTGGGAAACTGGGCATATGGTGGGTGGGGTATTCTGCAAAGAACTCTTGCCAATGGCAGGAGTGAAGTAGCTTTCAAGACTGCCTTTCAGGTTCCATTTCATGTCCTTGTCATCAAAACTCAATCCTGCTAAAAACTGCAGTTCTCCAAGAGTGGTAGGCCCTTCATGTCTGGGCTTGCTATCTGGGAGCCACTGGCATCATTTCTAAGTGCATTTCCTAGGGACTTCTTCAGCCTCTGTCCTACAGTTTCCCAAAAGTGAGAGTGACAGTCTTATACTCATGACTATGTAATTATATGTAATGATACACGAAGAAAGAAAACTCTACATACTCAGAGAAGACAAAAGCCTGGATGTCTGGATGTACCACAGATTGATAAAACCGATGCAAAAGGTTCCTTTAATACAGCATTTACTAGTAACTGTCAAACATTTTAAAAGCCACAGAACTTCCCTCACTCCAAACAAAATCTTAATGTGGAATCCCAAAATGTAACAAAGCCAAAAACAAAACTATTCTGGTTAAAAAAAAATTTCCCCATCCTTCTTGAAGTCCTTCCTAGGGCACTGGTAGTGATCTCCAGGAAAATCTCACCTGAGGGACCTGAGTCCTCAACACAAATGAAACCTTAAAAGGAGCTTGCTTACTCCCTTTGGTCAACTGACTGGCCCCTAGTTTGTCAAAACCTTCAGCCCCTAAGTTACAAGCAAGATGATGTATTTTTGTTATACTTGCATTAGGGTGAAATGTGATGTTGATTACTTAACCATAGCATTTTACTAAAATTACTTAAAACACAGTATCGTAATTTGAAAGATTTGACCATTGTATGATCAGAACTAACTAGTAAACATCTGAGACCAACCTCTTCATTTTATAGGTAAAGGAAAAAAAAGTCCCAGAGAAATGCAGTAATAAAGTAAGGTTTAGAAACTTCCTCTGGTCCAGTCCAATGTACTTTCTGCCACAAAATATTGCCTCCAATGATCCCTTTCTGACTGTGTCAGGTTTTTCAAATCTATTTCTTCTTAACTGAGATATTTCCTCAGTTAACAGGCTGCTTCTATTATTATCCCCACTGGGATATTATTCTCCCTAAGTAAAACTTGGGATAAAGGATTTACATCTGAAGAGTTACTGTCTTATCCCACGGTACTTTCTTTATGTTCTGATAGTTAATATTCCCAAGGTAGGTCAGACCCAAGAGGCACACAGACTGGTACCTTACACATATGTAATACATAAAAACCTTGAATTAAAAAAGCTTATATTTAAAAACAACATCACTCAATGTACTTTACATGGGCTAGAAGCCATTAACTCCCAGCTAGGTGGGCTGTAGAAACCCAAGGCTTTATTTACTTTTTTAAAATTTACTTTTCTATCAGAGGCAGATTATAAAAACAACAAACATACTAGCTAGAAAGCATCATGGCTTAAGAAAGACTTGTTCCAGAGAAGTATTCCTGAGACAAACTGAGAAAAATGGATCAGGAGGAGCAGGAAGCTACTCAAAAGAGAAGCATCCAAGTCTACACTGCTTCAAGATTTCAGAAACACTTGTTCTATTAGCCACATTTCCTGCAAGGTTTAATGGAGGTTAATTTAAAAATAATTTTAAAAATTGTGGACTGCATGAAATAGAGGATGAAGACTCTAAATACCTCCTCTAAAAAGTCAGAAAGTCCATTTTTGCTTCTTCTTCATCTGAATGGCCACTTTTCTAAAATAGAAAAACAAATGAGCAGGAAATGGAACTTTTTCAGATGCTGCAAGCTGTCCTTACTGCTACCACACAGTGGCCTCCCTTGCCAGTGTCTATGGAAATTTTCAAGTTGGGAAGCTCAAAGTTAAGGTTTCTGTACAGCCTCCAGCATTTATTCTGACATTATACGCCAACATAACTCTTTTAAACTTCTGCCAGTCTCCAATGCTGGCAAAGAAGAGCTTCATCAACAAGGATATAGGCTTTTTTCAACAGACGGCAAGATCTCCCATTTCCTGTGTCCTTTGTGTATGGATGGAATAGCCACTATTTGTGAATAAAACAAGTGCCCACTCCTCAGGCTTGGATATTATCCAGTAGCCTATAAACACAGCAGACATGAACTCTGAACTACATCCCATTACCAACATTCTCAGTGATGTCATTCTCAGTAACCTAGTTAGAAGCCTAATTTGCTCAGCTTTTGCAATGGAGCATTGAGAATGGTAGAGAAAAAGTTGACGTAAGTGAGTATTTAGGCTAGACATGGTGGCTCACTCCTATAATCCCAGCACTTTGAGAGGTCGAGGTAGGAAGATTGCTTGAAGCCAGGAGTTCAAGACCAGCCTGGGAAACATAGTGAGACCATCTCTGTAAAATATTAAAAAAATAAAAAATAATAAAAAAAATTAGCCATGTACGGTGGCATGCACCTGTAGTCCCAGCTAGTCAGGAGGCTGAGGCAGAAGGATAGCATGAACCCAGAAGTTTGAGACTGCAATAAGTTATGATAGTGCCATTGCACCCTAGCCAGGTGACAGAGCAAGAACCTGTCTCTTAAAAAAAAAAAAAAAAAAGTAAGCATTTAAACTCTTCCTTAAACCATCTTCATCAGAAGCTTTGAAGCAAAAGCAGTCATTTACAGCTTCTTCACTTCCTTTCATCACCCCTACTTTGTTAATAGAGCACTATGAGATCTT
>CAUYRT010081784.1:0-19570 GCA_963574885.1 Lepilemur ruficaudatus
GTAGGTGGGGCATGGTGGCTCACACCTATAACACCAGCACTTTGAGAGGCCAAAGAGGACGGATCACTTGAGCCCAGGAGTTTGAGGCTTCAGTAAGCTATGGCTGGGGCGCTACGCTCCAGCCTGGGCAGCAAAGTGAGACTGTCTAAAAAAAAAAAAAAAATGGGAAAAGCCGTGAACGGCACTTCACACAGGCAGACACCTGCATGAACAGGGAGCACATTACAAGTCACTTAACACCTGTGTCACCAAGAGGGAGCAGGAGGAAGCCAGCGAGTGCCAGGCACCCCCGCCTGCACAGCACAGACAGAGCCCACGGGGCGGGAGTGGCCCTGCGGGACTCCGTTCTGTGCGGTCTGTGCTGGTACAGTCACTTGGGAAAGCAGTGTTTGGTGGCATCTACTGATGCTAAAATACGGACACTCTACAACCCCAAATTCTAATCCTGGGAAATTACCGCAGAAAAAATGAGTACTTATGTCTACTAACGAAAGGCACAGGATGTTCTTACCAGTATTTTTCCTAAAAGCTAAACTTTGGAAACAGCCCAAATGTTCATCAATGGTGGAATAAGCAATCTGTGGTGCATTCATGTAAGAAATACCACACAGCAATTAAAAGGCAGACAAGACCCTGTCTCTAAAAAGAGGGGTGCTGTCGCTACTTGGATGAATTTCACTGACAGAAAAGTGTGACACGTGATTCTGTTTATGTTATGTTCAGGGGTGCCCGGGCCGGGGCCAGGTGGCTGACGCTTGTGGCAGGTGTCCGCGTCTCCAGGGGGAAGGCAGGGGTGTGAGTCCCCAGCAGGTGAGCGACGCCAGACAGAGCAGCTGTGGGGAGCCCCGGTCGGCGCCCCTAGCCCTCTGGACGGTTCCTGGAGGACAAAGGCCAGCCCAGAGGACGGGAGACACAGCCTGGGACAGGGGAGGCTCACGCCCTCACCAGGGATGGCAGGGACACCCCAGTGTCCAGGGGAGAAGGGAGAGCCGCCGGCAGGACCGTGGACTTCCAGCAGGAATCCGGGTCTGCGCGCCGGCACCCAGGTGGGTGTGGGAGCAAACACGCAGCGTCTGGTTCACCATCATGGGGACATTGTCGCCTGGAGCCAGGAACACGCTTGGGCTGAACTTTGTTGAGTGCCCTGAATTTAAACAGCTAGAATTATCTTTTAAGCATCATCATATTTAACCTTTAGAAATGATTGGCCTCTTAATGAGGTATCTGTATTCAACTGTAAGACCGGAATTTGACACAAGCTTCATCTTAGAGCATTTTCCTCCCTTGTGCTCTGAGCACCAAACACCCACTGTGGGGGGGCAGGGCTCAGAGGACATTGTGCACCTGTTCTGGTGGGGGGCAGGGCTCAGGGGACATCGTGCACCTATTCTGTGGGGGCAGGGCTCAGGGGAAATTGTGCACCTGGTCTGTGGGGGGCGGGGCTCAGGGGACATTGTGCGAGTGGTTGGCTAGGAGGGGTCCTCCAGCATCCTGGCCCCAGCCGGCTGTGCAGATTGATACTCCATTTCGGACGCTTTGGGCTGCTCATGCACAGAGCGGAAAGTTCTTGACCCCATTACGCAACATAAAAGATGGAAAGCGAACGTGATGTGTTAATTCCTCCTGGAAACGTACGAACACTGCAGTTAGGTGTTTTGAAAGACCTGTTGTTCTTCCCTTGGTGTGAAACCAGCCCAGGAGGCTGAGCCATGTCCTTTGCCACTTGGGCCTCTGGTGTGTGGCCCTTGTCCACGGGATCTGGGTGCCTGAGTTGCGCCAAGACAGCAGCAGAGGTCTCCGGTGTGCGCTGGTAGAGGCCACAGGCCCGTGCTTCCCAGGGAGCCTGGGGCACTGGGAGAGGGGCTCTGTCCTCTGACCTGACCAGCTGTGACCCCAACCCCACGTGGCCGCAGCCCCTGCCATCAGCGTCACCTGTCACCTGCCTGTGCTCTGCCCGTGGTGTCCTGAGGCTGGGGCAGGCATCCTCGAGTGAGTGGCACAGACCCAGGCACTCCTTGGGGCTGTGCTGGGGATGGGGGGTCACCATCCGCATGCGTCACCCCAGGGGCCGAGTGTGAGCAGCAGACAGTAGTCACCGTGACTCAGCGCACTGCCGGGTGCCAAACGCAGGCTGGGCCTCCCCACACCCGGAGGAGCCACCCGGGCGCCCAGGGGCCACGGCGCAGCCTGGGGAGTCCAGTGTCCTTTACGTTCTCCGTTTGCCTTGAAATCTCCGTGTCGCTTCGGGGGCCAAGTGAACCCTTCATTTCCCAGGGAAGAGGTAAAATGCTCTCACCCCTAAGCGTCTGGGAAGAAATGGAAAGAAAGAAATGGAAATGGAGACGAAGGCGTCGGGTGCTGCTGCCTTGCGGACGCCGGCGACCCTGAGACCTGAGAGAGCAGCCATCCACGCGAAGCCGCCGCTGACGCCCAAGTTCAACCTGGAATTTATCAAGGATGTGAGCAAAGCAAAAGGGTGAGAAGCCGACCACGCTCGCCCTCTCCCTCCGCCCTCGTGAGCCCCACGGCTGGGTCTGGGCACCGGGTGCACCCAGCGAGCGCGGCATCTGCGCATCCGGCCCCGGGGCTGAGCGGCCACACGCAGCACAGGTGGAGCAAAAGGAAGTTCCCTCCCAAACACGCCGAGACACGCGAGCACCGCACTCGGTACTCAGAGGCCCGAGGTCTGAGACGACGTTATAACCAGAAACCCAAACAAGATGTTGGAGGAAAGGAAGGATCAGAGAAAGAACGCGCCTCCAAAATTAAACACGAAATCGCTAAGTGGGAGGATGGGGAGGAAAGGCCAGAAACCCCCGGAGAGCGGAAGGGAGCGAGGAAAGGGCGGGGGGCGTCCGCCCCAAGGGCTCAGCATCTGGCCAGAGAGCATGCGGACACGCCAACCCAGCACGCGTGAAGATGGGGCGGGAGGGGAGGGAGCCCGCGGGACAGCGGCCGGCCCGGCCCCATCTGCGGGCATCTGACTCTGAGCTGAGCTGAGAACCCATCTGTCAGCGCCATGGCAGAATGGGGACAGTGTGACGTGTAAGGACGGGGACAACGGATGTCCCCATCCACCACGTCTCAAAGTCCGGTGAACAATCCCTGGCAAGTATGGCCTGAATCTGGTTCTTGATGGGCAGCGGAAAAACAAAACCCAGCCTGCCCACAGGTGCAGAGCCAGGAAGAATGAGACACTGCACACCTGCCCCCCTCCTCCCTGTCAGGTGCTCCCCTGCCCCTCCTCCCTATGAGGTGCTCTCCTGCCCCCTCCTCCCTGTGAGGTGCTTCCCTGCCCCTCCTCCCTGTGAGGTGCTCCCCTGCCTCCTCCTCCCTGTGAGGTGCTCCCCTGCCTTCTCCTCCCTGTGAGGTGCTCCCTTACTCCTCCTCCCTGTCAGGTGTTCCCCTGCCTTCACCTCCCTACGAGGTGCTCCCCTGCCCCCCAGTCTGCGAGGTGCTCACAGTACCTCACTCTCTGTCTGGCCCCCATCTGTCGGTCCTCGTCTTCCGCCCCACATGGAGACACTCAATGAACTGTGAGTTTCACAATTGCATCTGAAAGCCGTGATGTTCGTGTCACTGGGGTGCCCTGTAGGGCAGCCGTCCCCACCTTTTTGGCACCAAGGACCAATTTCATGGACGACAGTTTTTCCATGGATGGGGCTGGGGGGCAGTGGCGCTCTGTGGCCCAGTCCCCAGCAGGCCACGGACAGTGGGGGTGGGGCTATAGCCGTTGGTACAGCCACGAAGCCTCTCCCTTCTAGCTTCACTGAGGTGTATGGACAAATAAGTGGCATATGTCCTCAGTGTCTGTGACGTCCAACCTGCGTGCAGCCTCTAGGCACTGGATCTCATCACGGTCCCCATCTTCTATGGGGAGAACACGTGAAATCTCGTGTGGGTAGAAGCTCCTCCCCCTGCCCTCCACGTGGCTCTGGTCAGAGGGGTCAGCGCGTGCCCCCGTGCTGGCTGCGTCCTGCATGTCCCTCCGGCCACACGTGTCTGCCTGTCTCTGCTGACCTCAAGGTGCCACCCGGTCCCCTCCGGGGCTCCTTCCTCCCCACCCTCCTCACCTGCCTCTGCTGCCTGCCGGGCCCAGAAGACGCCTGGAGGGCAGGCCTGGCCACTGGGCCATCCCCCACAGCACTGGCTCTGGGGGGCTATGGCTGTGCTGGGGGTCCCTGAGCCTGCCCCAGGTCAGGTCTGGGGCCCCTGCTCTGACGGGCCCCTGTGCCCAGACAAGCACCGCGTGCTCTCAGAACACGGCTCCTGTCTGTCTGAGGCCAGTCCACATCTCCCTCCTACAGCTGCAAGGGGGCCCTGGGCATGTGGCTGTCCCCGAGGAGCCATAGCCACGGGGTGACGGGTGCCAGATGGGCCAGGCCTTCTCGTGGCCATGTGGCCTGGGCGGCTCCCTCTCCAGAATCTCGGAGCCTGAAGCTGCTACTCTGAGTGTCACGGGTCTCAAAGTCCCCAGTAACGAGCACAGGGAGGGAAACTATTTTGGACAAGGTTTCAGCAAGGTCATTATCATTCATTTTATTCCTTCTAAATTAGCCTCTCAGCTGCAGCCTTTGGCAAGGACGTCCTGGCAGATCCAGGTGGATGGATGGCCCACGATGAACCCCACCGCACCCCCTACCTCATGAGTCATGGCTCCAGTGTAGATGTGGGGCCTGGCATGGACAGTGAGCTTGGGGACAGCCTGTGTGTGGACCATGGGTCCCCCTGGCGTTGCATTCTCTGCTGGGACATTTCCCGTGACCTTGGGCCTCTAGGCCTTGGCCACTTGTCTGGGTGCTCAGCAGGTCTTGTCTGAAAGTGTCAGGAATGAGTCTGACACTGGAGTCATTGAGTGACCCTGGAGTGTGTGCCCAGGAGGTATGCGGGCCGGGCGTGTGGCTGTGGCGAGAACCCATCCACGACTCCAAGTGCCCATTGGAGAGCACTTCTGTCCACAGGAGACCCCTTCTGTCCAAGAGTGACCCCTCCCTCATGGCAGCGCCCTGGCTGGGGCGGGTCCCCTGAGACAAGGCAACCGTCCCTGAGCAGGTCGCTTGAGTCAGGGAACCCAGTGCTGCCCATGTCCTGATTCACCTGGCCTGTGTGGGATCACGGGGCTCACGGCTGGGCTCTGGTGGGGTCACAGGGTTGGGGGTGACCAGGTTGGCCCCGGGGTGCTTCTCTCTGCTCCAGTCTGACTCAACGTGCCTTTAACAGTTGGAGGAAGGCGGTGGCCAGGTGACCTCCAGGCCGAACTGGGGAAGAGCTTCCAATGTTTTGGGGTCTCAGAAGGTGGAAGGGGCTGTGGACCATGCAGATTCCTGGGGTCCTTCTACGGTGGCTGATTTTGCAGGACCTGGGGCCTAGAGTGTGTGTTGCCAACAGGCCCCAGGTGATTCCCAGAACCTGGCCTGGTGTGATGGGTGCTGTAATGGGGTGTGCAGGTTGGGTGTGTGTCCAGGTGGGGTGTGTGTTCAGGCGGGGTATGTGTCCAGGTGGGGTGTGTGTCCAAGTCCGATGTGTCTAGGTGGGTGTGTCTAGGTAAGATGTGTGTCCAGGTGGGGTGCATGTCCAGGTGGGTGTGTCCAGGTGGGGTGTGTCCAGGCTGTTCTCATGGGCCGCTGTTGGGCCTTTGGCTCCTCCTACAGCAGAGCTGGACAACACGCTTCCCCATCATGAACCTGGATGGGAAATTTCACTTTGGCCCCAAAGGGTCCATCCGAGCCGGGGGGTGTCCGGGAAGCTGCCAAAGCTCCTCCAGCTTCGCCGTGGGCCGTGAGCAGCAGCAGAGGAAGATGAGCCGGTGCCAGCTGCAAGTGGCGGTGCAGAGCGGGGCCTTCCCACCAACGCCCCTAAATGAGAGCGTCTCCAAGGGCGACCCAGCTTCAGCCCAGAGCTCAGGATTAATGACATGCTCAGCGAGAGGGAAAATCACATTTCCAGGATATTTTCCAGCGTTTCACTTGATAAATGTGTTAAAATGTGCGGATGCGTTCTGTTTAGCTGTCTTCGTTACAGCCATTCCCCAGCCGTCTCACAAGTACCCAATTCCCCAGCTCGATGCGTGGAAGGTCCCCCCGCCCGGCGCAGCCCCGTCTGCAGGTGCTGGATGCCTGGGAGTGGGCAGTTGGCACCGAGGCCTTTCAGAGCTGAGCCCTAGAGGGACCGTGCCACTTACCAGGCAGGAAAGGTCCCTTGCGAGTCCTTGTGCCCCCACGGCCTGGCCAACCCTCCGTGTGCCCCAGGCGAGTGGCAGCCCTTGGAAACTAGATGATTCCGCAGCAAAAGCCTCTGGGGGATGTTCTGGGAGGCCACCGAGAGCAGAGGGGACACTGGTGCCGTCAGTCAGCACACGGCGGCCGGATGCGGAACTCCAGGTGTCCCAACCCCCAGACGTGGCATCAGCTCCTGAGGCCTCAGAGGGCGGGAGGGGCCCAGCGCTGGCCTGCCAGCCTGTCTGTGTCCTCACACCTCTGTCCCCAGAACTCCTCCCTTCCAGAGTCGAGGGGCCCCAGCACGGAGAGAGGCCACAGTGTCCAGGCGTCCCCATGGCTCTTGGCACCCTTTTGGAGATGGCAGGGCACAGGCCGCCCTGGGGGCGTGGAGGGGAGTCTTCCGTCCAGAGGAGGGTCCCAGGACCGTGGGGCATGGCTGGGCAGGGCCTCGGAGGAGCCATTTCCTGGACGATACCTTTGGGTCCCTGCCAGTGCCAGCTCAGCTGTAGAGGGTGGCTAGACCAGGCCCGGGCCTGGCCCCGCCCTTTCTCCGATGCCAGCTCCCTGAGTGGGGTGGACAGGGCACCGGCCTGGCCCTTGCTGGCTGGGTTTCAAGGGCCTGAGCTTCTGTCCCTGGCCTGCCCTTGGGCAGCCCCGGTGGGAACCCGGCGTCCACGTGTGAGAAGGAGCCCAAAGCCCCCACCCCTTGTAGGGGCCCCCAAGGGCTCTGCAGAGCAGCCTCCCGCCCCTCCCACCCAAGGGTGCCTCTGGCCTCGGCACCTGTGTGTCTACGGGGACAGCTGTCCGGCGACAGCCACAGGAGGCTGGCGTGGTCCAGGCTGCCCCACACCGGGGTGCATCTTGCCCAGCCCTGCGCTGTCTGGCCAGAGCCTGCAGCGTCTGGGCTTCTCTCAGGAGGTGCCCAAGCTGGCAGCTAAGTCCAGAGTCTTGAGCCACCAGCCTGGGAGTTCTCAGCCCAGATTTAAGGCCCACCCTGGGTTTTCCGTGAGCTGCTGCAGTGATTTTGGCTGAATTCTCGCAGAAGGTGCAGAAAGCTGGTGCTGGGGGAGTGGTCGTGGGGGCCAGGGGGAGGCTCCCCTGACAGCCGTCGTCTCTGGACTCGGGCGCTGGGCCAGAGAGGGCCCAGCTCTGGGCAGAGGACATCGACCACTCCTCATAGAGCTGAGGGTGACCCGGGCCCAGCCTGGCCTTTCCCCACAGCAGGGATGTTCACAGGAACCGTGGCGCTGGGTCCCCTCAGAGGCAGGCAGTGCCCCCCCGGATCCTGGACACCTGTGCTGAGGTATCCGAGTTCCCACACCTGTCCACTCGTGCCTGCATCTCAGTCCGACGCCCGCGTGGGCAGGACGGGCGTGCCCTGCATGCGCGTCTCGCACGGGGCTGGGGCTCGGGGTGGGCGTGCTCCACATGTGTGTGTGTCCCGTGCCGGGCTCGGGCTTGCGGCTTGCGCAGTGAGGACACAGGCGCTGGCGCCTGACCTGCTCCTCCGCTCCAGCCTCAGCGGCTTCCAGCTGGGCCGTGATTAATCACAATATGCAAATAGCTCATTTAAAAAAATTAATCATGCCAGAACGGTCTGATTCATTATTCAGCACGAGCCGTGCGCACAAAATTCCTAACGACCTGCCAAGTCGAGGGTCGGGAGGATCGTTTCAGACAGACAGACCCACGCTCTCCGGGATGGCTCTGCGCCCTCCCAGCTCCTGCCTCCCTCCCCCACCCTCAGTGTCTGGGGCTTTCTCAGCCTGGTCTCCACGCCACACAGACTTTGTGGGGTTCCAGGGCACTTGGGGACCCCAGCTCCTTGCTCAGGGCAGCCGGGCAGCCTGGCCTGGGCAAGGAGGAGGAGCTCGGGCAGGAGCCAAGAGCCTCAGAGCTGGCACAGAGCTGGACTGAGCTGGGTCCTGAAGGAGGTGGCCCTTCCGAGGGTGGCACTGCCCTGTCCAGGCGCAGTGATGCCAAGCCCAGGCTCTTTGGGGCAAGGAAGGAGGGAGGCAAGGCAGGGATGCAGTGACCCCGCTCAGGCCAGGGGTCCCAGGGGGCTGGGTGCCTGGGAGGGGAGGGGCGGCCAGCCGGCTCTGGCCCGGCCCTGAGCTCTCACTGCTGCTGGCTCAGCCCTCGGCACAAGCCCCGGCCGGGGTCACCCTCCCAGCTGGGGCCACTTCCTGCTGGGCAGAGCTTCCTGGATCTCCCAGCCAGCGGGAGCTTGGAAGACAAGTCATCCCGTTCCCACCGTCCGCTCCCACGCCGCGAGACCGTGCAGCAGAGCAGAGTGCAGGCTCCAGACAAAGACAGGTAAGAAATGTTTCCATAAATAAAAGCAAACTTGCTGGCCTGCGTCCTCAGTGGGGGAGAAACGGCTCTGCCTCTCCTCTTGCAGTGAGCTCCGGGAGCGCTGTGTTCAAGGCAGGCCATGGCGTGGCCCAGGAGCCAGCGGCCTGTTCTCCAGCTGTCAGTCACAGATGACACATGGGCTCCCGACGCAGCCTCCCGGCCTCCAACCCCGGCCTCTCCAGGTGCTCTTCCCCGCTCGCCTCTGCCGCGAGGTCAGCCCTGGAGCCCCCGCGAGCACAGTCGGCGGCAGATGCCCCTCAAAGGCGGCCTCCCGGCCAGGCCGAGCGGCATGGTGCTCTACAGTCTCGAGTTCGTGGCCTCCAAATGCCAGAACCACGGGGCTTTTGACTACGTGCTTCAGAGGTGAAGTCGAGGGACCCTGAGGGCTGAGTGGTATGGAAGCCGCGTCTGCCTTCTCTTTGATTCTGCACAATGACAGCGCCCTGGGCGTTGTTAGACCATCTTGAAATTCTTAACAAACCTTTTGTTGCTAAAGAGAGAAAGTGACATTTGCTGGCACCGGCTCCGAGGGGCCCCGGAGCTTCTGCGCGGGAAAACCGGGAGGCCGGTGCAGACGATGTGCTTTGACTGGGGTGTCCGAGCCCAGGACCGGGGCCCAGGGCCAGGAGCGGGGCCGCCTGAGCGGCAGGGGGAGGGATGTCGTGGTGTTTGAGCAAAGCTGCTGCAAAGTCCGACTTCCAGCAGCCTCGCTGGCGTGCTGCTGAGCGCTGCGTCTGGTGAGACGAGGGTGTGTCCGTTCAGAAAAGCCCTCCGCACCTGACGGCTGGCGAGGGACACTGTGGCCACGCCAGAACTAGCTCCTGATCCGTGGGACGGGCCACATGCCGGGGCTGACCAGCTGCATCAAAGGAACCTGGACTTCCCAAAACGCTGGCTCTGAGGCCGCACCCCTGTGGACGAGGGGTCTCTGAGGTCACGTGTGAAAACCCAACTCCACGAGGGGGGCTGGCCTTCTCGAGTCCTGGAGAGGGGACAAGTGACAGCAGTCTCTTTTCTTGACACCCGAAACAGCCACATTCAGGCCACCTAGTGAGTCATCTGGCTGTTTCAGGGCCCCGGGTGAGGCGCAGGGGAGTGTGGGGTCCTTACTTTCTGCGGCTTGGGCCTCAGAGCAGCCCTCGCCGCTGCAAGGCTGGCGGCCCGGCCCGCGGGTCACAGCCAGGTTCAATGTCACCCACGTTTCATTGCAGAAAAAAATGGCAAAGCTGCTCTGTGGGTTCACGTGAACTTTCTAATATTTCATTGAGGGTGTGAATTACCCACAACGGCCCTGAGCCTCCAGGATCCAGCACTGAGCCCTGTGCAGCTGGGAGCCTCCCGGGCACCCCACGCCCGTGGCCGGCCGGCACCCCCGGGTCTGAGGCCTTGGCGCCGAGGCCCTCCAGAGTCTGCTCCCTGCAAACAGGTCGGTGGGAAGAAAGCAAGCGCCCTGTGGTGTGTGAGAAGGATGTGGTGACATTTAGTTGTCACTTAACGCTTGGGGCAGAGCTTCGAGTGACAATTTGTGCGCCCTGGAGACAAAGGGGCACGTTTCAAGTTCGCAGAGACAGTCGGCGCGCGATTCATGGAGGGGAAAAATCCAAAGATGGTTCAAACACATGCGGCTGCCTCCAAACTACCCCCGAGAACAACCATGCGCTCTCAGGAACGTTCATAGATGGCGACGGACCCGCCCAGACCGCAGGAGAAAGGCGATTCCCGCAGCCAAGTCTAACCCAAATCCCCTCTGCAGAGCCCAGAGTCCACCCTGTCAGGAGCGTCACCTGCCAAACAGCCCCCAGGCTTCCTGCCCCCAGAAAAGCTCTGCCCGGGGATTATATTTTAAAGGGAAACTGCGGTTTCGGCTCCCACAGAGGGAGGTGAGAGTCAGCGGCGGGATGCAGCCGTGAGAGACGGAGCCTTTGACCCCAGGCAGCCTTGCTGGGCACTGGCTCCGGGCACACCGGGGTCAGCTCAGGAGCCATCGGGAGACACGGTCTTTCGTGAGTGGGAAGGGCAGGGTGCCCAGAGCAGCTTGAGCACCTCAAATTCCTCCTCCCAGCGATGAGACCTGGACGCAGAGGAAGCGAGTGGCGGTTCTTCCCAGCCGTCAGGTCTGCTGCCCGGGTCCCCGCCTGTCCCCAGTGCAGCCTGGACACCTCGCCACCCGCGGGTCACCAGGGCAGCCGGCTGAGCTGAGGTGGGGGCAGCCCCAGGGCCCCGGGGCGGCGGTTCTGACACCTGGAGACCGACTCTGTGGGCCACGTGAGGCGCCGGGTGACTCAGGGCCAGCCTGGCATTTTCGCAGACGGTGCGTGTTTACGAGGCGTGTCTGTGCGTCACGGCTGTCGGGCGTTGCTCAGACTCACTCTTGCCGTGGTCACGTCAGTTTAGTAACCGCTTTCTATTCCGGTCTCACGGCGCTGCCCGTGTCCCCGCCAGGCCTGCCTTGCAAATGTGGGGACCATTTCCAACCCCCGTTGGAATCTGGTCGCGGAAACGTACGGTGCCGACCTTGATGCCTGCTGGAGCCTGGGCGGCAGCATCTGTGCCTCCCGTGGGGCCGGTGAGGCCGGATGGCATTTGTAACTGTGCCTGGTCCAGGAGAGACCCATCCAGGCACCTGCCTCGCCAGGAAGCCGCGGGGCTTTGAGCCAAGTCCTGCCGAACCCTGCCTTGGCCCTGAGGCCAGAGGGTGTCTGGGAATGTCCCATGAACAGTGACAAAGTCCAGCAGGTCCTCTCCAGATGAATCGCTGTTGCAGTGGCTCAGGGCAGACTGCTGCAGACAGATCGGGGGCCAGTGGTGGGAAGGAGGCCGGGAGCCGCCCCCTGTGCCCGGGAGCTGTGGCGATGGGTCGTTCAGCTAAAATGATGGGCGAAGTTCACAGGTCAGGTTTTTAGCTGCCAGAAGCCCAAGGTCGCCAAATGACAATTGAGTTGCCGAATTTGCAGGTGATGGTTCAAAGCTGGATTCTGTAGGAGCTTCAGGGGCAGTTTGTGTCGTGAGCTCCGGCAGCCACCGCTGTGCCACTTGGAACAGCGATCCTGGGAGGAGTCTGAAGTCCGTCCCTCCCCCCCCACACCCCGTCCCAACAGGCCACGGGAGGGGCCCAGGCCACGCGGCTCCACCTGGCCACATTTCCCGCGTCCTTTGCTCAGCCTGTGGGTTGAACACCCCCGGGGCTCTTGCTGGCTGGCACTGGGCTCCACCAGGACGCTGCTGCCGCCTCTGGGAGCCCCAGCCCAGGGTGACGGAGCAGGTGACGTTCAGGAGGAGGGGCCCCACCTATAAGCCAGCGTGGAACACAGCACGTGCTCCGCATGGAAGGTGCCAGAAAGAATCTCAGGGCTGTGTGTGGTGCACATTTATGCCACATAGAAGGAAAACATTTCAAACCCCAAACAGCCTTCACCTTTAACTAAATCTGGAAACATGTGTTTTTCCATTTGTTCAGAAAGAGCATCTCGCCCAGGCAGCCTCTGCTGCCGTCAGATGCCAAACTGTCAGAAGGAAACTCCAGCCTCACAGTTCAGTAAGTCGCACAGAACAAAAGAGAAACCACAGAGGCTCTTTTATAGATTTTACAAAAGCAAAATGTTATTTTTTTTCAGGACAGAAAGATCCTTTTTCCTCTTAAAAAAACATGCTGTATGAAATCATGGTGCTAAAACTCAGATTGCAGCCTGGAACGTTACCCCAGAGCCAGAGCAGGGAGAGTCAGGACACGTGGCTCCGTCTCCCCTGCGTCAAGGAACAGAAAGCTCCTTTTAAGTACAGAGCTCCTCTGGTATCTGCCGACGAGGAAGGGAAAAACTTTAAAAAATAAAAGAAGAATTTTAAAAATTAGAGAGCTCTTCCTTAGAATATATTTAGAATAAAACTCAATTAAACAAAAATTAAATTATGCATAACCTGTCAGAGCTGCTGTTATAATGTCAGGGAAAGCCGCAGTTCATCTGGCTTGTGAGTCACGGGTCAGTGCTAGCTCGTCTTTATTCATTGTGATTATCTGCCCACTATCCACTGGCCATGCCGTGGCTGATGTTCTAGAAACCCACGTGCTAAGGGAAAAGGCCACGTGTTCTGCCATGTCTGAGTAGGACTGTCTCACATCTCTTTTTCATACATTATTTTAAAACCAGTGGAAGCAGAATCAGCTGGACGGGTGGCTCACACCTGTAATCCCAGAACTGTGGGAGGCCAAGGCAGGAGGATCATTTGAGGTCAGGAGCTCGAGACCAGCCTGGGCAACATAGCTAGACCCCATCTCTAAAAAAAAAAAAATTTAAAACATAAAGCCAGCGGAAACAGAAATCTTTTAGTACCACAAAGCTGAGTTCTGGGAACCCAGGGACAGTTGATCCCAGCAAACCTTTGCACAGAAAGTCCAAAGCGGAAGACCTCAGGACGACCTCAATCAGAGCCACAGTGTCCCGCACAGCCGGTGCTCAGGGAACCCACCCTCTGTGTGCCGCCCCTGCCCTGGTGGGGAAGCTGGCCGAGGATAGCACTGGTGACGGCATCCACCACAGCTCTGCTACACCCACTGAGGCAGAAGGGACCAGTCTGGACGGCAGGCCAGGAAAAGGTTGGGGACAGGGCCACGGTGCCGGCCCAGCTGGGGCAGGGAGGATGGAGTGTCTCGGGGCCTCTGTGTCACTCCCCTGGCTGGTGAGCTCCAGGCGGGGAAGGCAGGCGCTGTGGCGGGGCAGAGTGCTGGCTCACTTTGTCCCCTACTTGAAGACCTTACAGGACGAGCGGCCTCTCCCAGCCCCAGCACCGTGCCGGGCCCCACTAGCCCGGCCCTTCCAGACAAGCTGCCCCTGCAGGCCCCGCAGGCCCCAGCATGAAGTGCTGAGGAGCCTCGAGGGCTCTCAGACACGAGGGTCTCTGTCCCTGTGAGGGGCAGGACTGCCCGGCCAGGCCAGGGCTGTGTCCACTGGCGCTTCCAACACAAAGCGCAAAATCCACCATCCTTATCGCAGCGTCGCTGGGAAAACCCCCCTCGACTGGCCGCACCAGGATGGAATCTTTTTAGTGCCTTTCACTTTTACTTCACTAAAATTTAAAAAACTGACCATGTCAAGGATGGATGGGGATGTGGAGGGGCGGAACGCCCGTGCTCCACGGGCGGAAACGTGAAACTTGGGAAAAGAATGTGGCGGTTTCCCACAGAGTTGTGGGGGGCACCCCACGGAGCAGCCGTGCGGCCGTCATCTGTCCCATCACCCGTGGAGGGACATTTGGATCGTTTCAAGTTTTCACCGTGACGAATAAAGCTACAAGTATTTTATGAGTCTCTGTGGGAACAGGCTCTTATTTCTCTTGAATAAAGAGCCAGGAGCGGATGGGTGGATACCAGGTCTATGCGGGCGGTTTAGCCTCCTCCGCACGCGAACCCCTTGCGCCTCCTGCCGCGGCTGGGGCCGGACGGCAGCGCGGGGCAGAGGCCGACCCCCACTCGCGGCCATGCCAGGGCTGTGGCGGAGCCACTTCCCCATCCAGAGACCTGGTGGCTGCTCGGGACCCTGCGTGAGGTCAGAAAGGAACTGGGTAAGGAAAAAACAGGACAAGAGTTTTGCTGCATAAAAACATGCAATTATGTGAAATGAAAGCCAGGAAAGTTCTAATCGCTAAATTACGAGCTACATTTCCGTTTTCCTATATAGCGATAAATAAAAGAGACGGTAATTTATAACTGTGGAGCAGCAATTGCTTCTCACACGTTTCTTTTTAATAAGCACATAAACAGCAAGTTCACTGTGGCTCAGGTTAACGAAATGAACTAACATCTCTCAGGCCTTCTGAGCCTTTCTGGGCCAGTGCCTTCATTTTTCCTTCGTGTTTCTGTTGAACAGACATTTACTGAGCAGGTGCAGCATCTGGGGCTC
Organism: Lepilemur ruficaudatus; assembly: GCA_963574885.1. NCBI lineage: Eukaryota > Metazoa > Chordata > Mammalia > Primates > Lepilemuridae > Lepilemur > Lepilemur ruficaudatus. The sequence continues at coordinate 14,468 of CAUYRT010081784.1, forward strand.
AGATGCCGCAGGTTCGGGAGCTGGGACAGCCTGGTGGGCAGGTGCAGGGAGTGGGGTGCCAGGCGGGCCAGCCAGGACCCCCCGAGACCCCAGCACCTGGCCTCCTCCCAGGCCAGGTGCGCCTGATGGCCCTGATCTCGTGGGGTCGTGCAAAGGGCCCAGAGCAGGTCACCCTGCCGTGGGGGGCCGGGGAGGGCCAAAGGGTGCGGGTGAAGGGTGCTGCGTTTTCCAAAGGGCAGTCGTGACCTGGGAGCCAGGGCAGAACTGACACAGTCTCTGTTGTCCTGTCCCGAAGCAAACCAAACAGAACGCAGCACATGCTAGACCCCCAGCCCGACCCCAGGCTGCCCCTGCCAGGCTCCTGCCCAGAGCCCACGCTCGTGCCCATGGTCCGGCCAGGCCATGGGGAGTGGAGATGTGGCCTCAGGCCTCCAGCCCCCAGCCCCTCCTTGGGCACCCTGGAGCTGCTGTCCCTGGTGCTGGCTTAGGGGCAGAGGAGGGACCGGATTGCACTGTGTGCACATTTCTGCCCTGCACGTGGCCCACCACTACTGATTTCAAGCTGCCACTGGAAAACCAGCTCAGGAAATTCCTGAAAATTCGGTGATGGGCCCTGACTGGCTAGTACAAGCTGGTGCCAGCACGGAGAGCTGGTGTGGGCAGCTGCAGCCCCTCAGCTCCCCAGAACTTCTCCTCCTGTGCAGAGACCGCAGAGGCCACACTCTACTCCACGCCCCCCCCACCCGTGGGGTTGGCCTTGTCCCCAGGTCTGGCCCTGCCTTATGGAGTCTGGCTCTGCCCACACACCTGCCACCTGTGCTCAGCATACCTGGGACTTTGGTTGCCCAGCCCAGAGCTGCTCCTCAGCCTCCACTCTGGGTTCCTTCCTGCCTCTGCGGGGACTTTGGGGTCCAAATCCCAGCTCTGCTGCTTAATCGTGGGTGGCCTTGGGCCAGGTGCTCACCCTCTCGAGTATCACTGTCACCGTCCCATCCCTCACTTGGAGAAGCCAGTTCCTACTCATGCGAGGACCCAGCTAATGGGAAGGCCCCTCACAGGACTTGGCCCCTGCCGTGGCCCTGCGCCTGTCTAAGAGTGGCTGGTGCCAACGGGCACTGTCGCCCTCGTGCCAGCTTCACCTGTCTCAACAGGAGCACGGTGCGAGGACTCAGAAGAGCAATCGGCCAGAAAAGGGAATTCAAACCCAGGACAGAGCCTCCCGCAGGCCTCGGGAGCCCTTCGGAACATGAAGCCAGTGACAGGCAGCCAGGAAGGACGGGAAATCCGGGGACAGTCCTGCACACAGCAGCGAGGGCAGCAGGTGCCAGCGGGCTACGTGGCCAGGCACACTGTCCCCAGGGCACTGAGCCCGCGTCCCATGGAGCCGGACACCAGCTGCGGGCAGGACGGGGAGGTGCCACAGGACTGCGACTGCTGGACCCCATGCCTGGGACACCACAGTCCTCAGACCTGCGATGACTCCAGTGTGGGGCCACCGCGGCAAGGATGCTGCTCCAGCTACACGGGCCACGCTGGCCTCGCGTCCCGGGAGAAGCCGAAGAAGGTGCTTTTAAAGAAGCGTCACTGATTGTCGTGGCTCAAACTTACATTTTTGTTTTTCAAGACAGCAGTAAATGATTAAGTTCCGTGTCTTTTATGTTTGGCTGCCTCTGGCCGGCTTGGGAGCCAGGGGTTGGGACTTGCCTGACAAGGCAGCCAGTTCACCGAGGTCAGGCCCTCCCGGGGCTGGGGCGTCTGGGGACCGAGGGGCTCCCGGGGTCATCTTCCCTCTTCCCCAAATATACGTCTCCTCCCCTCTCCACCCCACCCCGCAACAGCGTCTGCCCCGGGGATGGTCGGGTAGAGACGGGGCCTTCTGGCTCTGGGCTGCTGCCCCAACTGGCCTCTGCGGGAGGCAGGACGTCTGGACCAAGTGCCGTGGGCCCTGCGCCTCCCAGGACCTGGCCTCCTTTCTGCGCAAGCAGCTCTGCGTGCTACGCTCCTGGGCGAGACACCACTGCTGCTGTCAGGATGTTCCCTGAGCTCCGGCGCTGGGGAGGGGCCTCCTCCAGGACACACCCCCAGGCCTCTGCTGGGGTCTGCCTGGGTTTGCAGCCATCTCCTCCCGATCCCTTCAGGGGTGCAGAGGTGCCATCGCCCTGGTCTCATCCTCCTGCACCAGGCAGAGAGGTCTCTGCAGCCCTGCTCAGTCTCAGCCCCCCAATACCCCAGGGCTGCTTTCCGAATCTCCGTCAGCCCCAGCACAGTCAAAAGGAAGGCAGGGGAGAAGCCAAGCAGAGCGGCCTCCCCACCGGCCAGGTGGGGTGTCCCTGCTCCCCCTGTAATAGACGCAGCCTGTGCCCCAAATGTAGATGATGCCACTGGTGTGGCTTTAAATAGCCCCGAATTCAGACAACTCGACTTTGAGGATACTGGAAGGTAATGACACCTGACAAGTTTTATTTTTAAATATATCTGCCCAGGCTGCAAGAGGGGCTTACATAATTCAGGCCAGTGTGTTTACTGAGTCTAAGGCAAGCCTTTGGGGAAAAAAGGGAGGGAGGGGGGAGGGAGGGAAGAGAGGGGTCTGGGTCAGTGGAGGCAGGGCTGGGACCGTTCTCGGCCACTGCCTGGTGGTAGCCAGTGTCTAACAAAGGTGTGGGGTCAGCTCCCGGGCCACCCATAGGGCCGCTCCCTGTGCTGCCCCCGTGGCCCCGGGCCCACTGCATGGCGCCCTTGGGCAGAGCGTAAGACACAGGACTCCCTGCAGCAGGTGCGGCCAGGAGACAGCCTGTCCAGCCCAGGGCCAAGGGCCCAGCCCTGCTGCTCCTGGGGGTGAACTCAGCTAATGGGGAGGGGACACCCAGCCCTGGAATCTTGCAGTGGTGGCAGTGAAGCCGGGCGAGTCTTAGCGGGGCAGTCTCTGCACCTGAGGGTGGAGGAAGCCTCCAGGTGCCGTGGGCACCATGAGCATCGCCTGCCTGGCCAGGCCCCGGAGCACTGGCGCTGGCCACGCATGTGCCCCTGCTCTGAGGGCACCCAGCCCCGGTCTGGACAGTGACGTCGTGAGGCTGGGTGGCCCCTCCCTCTGACAGAGGAGCCTGGGGGTCCTGAGGACCAGTGCGCGGGTGGGGTGTGCTTGATATCTCCTCGTGCAGCAGGTAGAATGGCTCGTGGTCCACTGGTCACTGCACGTCTGGACACTGTGAGGGGCTGGCGTGGGTCACACTCCGGTGCCGCTGCAGCAAAGAGCCTGGACCTCAAGGGGTGGTTGAAAGGGGCCCCCACAGGCCCCCATGAGTGAGCCCACCCAGAACAGGGCTCAGTCACCACCGTGACCGGGGAGCCCCAACTCCAGGCAGCCCCCGTCCCACAAGCCCGGATCCCTCGTGACAGATCAGCAGCCTGAGTCACCACATCAGCAGAAATCGTCCAATCTAAACAACACAGAGAGAAATGATGCTAACAGTGAATACAATGTAACAGTACACGTGGTCTAGCACACCTGTGCCTGGAGTCCCAGAAGTAGAGGAGCAAGACAACGGGCAGGAAATTTTTTTGAAGAAATCATGGCCACAATTTTCCTAAATTTGATGAAAACATATATTCACAGATCCAAGAAGCCCAGCCAATACAAAGCAGAATGAATACAAAGAAACTACATGTAGGTACATCCCAGTCAAACGCCTCAAAACCGCCAATAAAGAAAAACATCTCTAAAGCAGCCAGTGCAAAATGACAACCGAAAGAGACCAAGGACAAAAGTGACAGCTGTCGCCACAGGAGATGGAGAAAAGAAAGTGGCAAAAGAAAGAACTTTTCAACCCAAAATTCTATGTCTAGCAAACATGCCCTTTAAGAAATAGAGGCAAAATAAAAATATTTTCAGATAAGTAGAAATTTGAAGAATTTGTGTCCAGCAGAGCCGCACGACAGGAAGTTTTCAGGCTGAAGGGAATTAACCCCAGATGGAAACTGAGTCTCCGGTATCGACGGGAAGAACACCGGACACAGTGAACACGCCAGCAAATACAGAAGACTGTATGTTTTGCTCTCTCAATTCTTTAAAAGACATTTGTCTTTCTAAAATAAAAATAGTAGCACTGCATTTTGAAGCTCATGACCGCACAGGTTTGAGCCACATGGGACGATGGCGCGGGACAGGCGGTCAGGGGAGCTGCGCGGTGGAATCGCCGAGGCTGCTCCCCGTGAGGACCCGGGGCCTCCCCGACACAGCGCAGGCGCCAGGGCTGTTGGACGGACGGACGGACGGACGGGGGTGGGGAATGAGGCTGACCGATTAACAGGCCGGGTGTTCGCTGTGAGGCAGACAAAGCCCCGGAAGGAAACCAGGCTGGGCCTGTTCATGGGAATTAATGGAGTAGAATCGTATTCATGAAACGACGACAAAGAGCCCTGACATTTTCGCCTTCAATCCACCCGTGTTTGTAAACAGCTCTGCCTAGTTTTCGCTCTGGACGGGAGGTCACTGAAATTTTAATTTCGATAGCTCAGAGCACAAGGGCTGTTTCTCTTGCCCACTTTTTTTTTTTCTTGGAAAGGATCGGAAAAGAAGAATAAGTCACTGGCTTCATAAATAATGAAACACAAAGGGAACCGCTGACGCTCAACTGTTCATGCTTCCGTGACTGCCTCGGCAAACACAAGCAGGAGCGGGGCTGGGGGCTCGCCCTCTGTGCCCAGCCCTGGGGCCAGCTGTGTAGGAGTGACGCGGGCGTCGGTTTAGTTTCCGACGCGCTGAAGGACGCTCACCTGCCCAGGGACACCCCAGTCACCCGCTGGGACGCTCGGGAGCGAGGGGGCCCCAACCCTCCCTTGGAAGGCGTCACTAGTGTGGCTGACTCTAGTCCCGCGTCTGTTCCTGCCCGTGACTCTCTGCGCACCTGACTTGTCACGGGCTGCCACCGGGAGCACCCACTGCGCAGCGACTCGGCAGCGCCGCGCAGAACTTGCCTGTGTGGAGAGTCGACGGCCACTCACACGCATGCTCACACACGTGTGCTCACACACACACACGCTTACATATTCATGGACACACACACACTCACTCACGCTCACAGGCTCTCACACACACTTGCACAC
>CAUYRT010081788.1:0-67169 GCA_963574885.1 Lepilemur ruficaudatus
CTCTCTCATCTCAGAATCACCCTGAAATGGGAGTGAAAGAAACTAAATATATTCAGAGTTAATGCAATATCGTCACAGATTAATTGGCTGTCTAAACAAAATTGAGTGTGTTCTTTTGTTTCTGGTAGAACACAGCAGAGAAGTAGAGAAGACCAACTGCACAAAAATCAGAGAAGATATTCGAATGGCTCTTAATTTGCAAAGCTTTAAAAAATGCACGAGAATAGAAAGAAAGCACGCTATGTGCTGCCAACAGATTCAGTATTCGTTTTGAATGCTCTGTATGAAATTCAAGGTTTTCCTATAAATTTTTCATAATTTATTTCATTAAATAGCTTTTTACTTGCTTTAAGTGTATTTATATCAATGCAATGAGATCAGTGGAGAAGTTGCTCTTTGATATATCAGATAGATTTCTTTTATACAATTCTAATGTCACTTCAAGAGACAGAGCAGCGAGGAACAGAGAAGGAGACAGAAAGTGGAAAGGGAGCAGGAGGGAGCAGGAGGCAGCGGACAGCTAGGGGCTGGCTGGTCAAAAGGGCAGTAGAGACCTTTGCACAACCGGAGCGAGCCCGCTGTTAGTGTTTGCTCTGGGGGTGCTTCACACAGTGTCGCGCACATGTTCTGTGCAAGCACTGTGTCTGAGTGCTTGTGGGACTTGAGCATGAGAGTTGGAGAAGAGGAGAGAAGGAAGGAGAGGCAGAGGTGGAGCCCAAGCACGGGAGGAGGGGGCGCCGTGGTGGGTGCAGGGAAATGGGAAACAGGGGGCACAGAAGTAGAGCGATGGGGCAAGCAACAGACAGGGAGGGTCGGGAAGATGGGAAAAGAGGGGAAACAGGTCAGGTGTTTGGTGACATCGCCCATAGATTGTGTTACCCCCACAAGCCATCTTACCAGGACAACACTAACCTCATGACCCACGGAGGCCTGGGACTCTGACCCGCTCCTTTGGCTTGGAGGTGCTCTGCTCATGTGGGGAGTCGACTGGAGACACCATGCATTCAACCTGCCCCAAGGGGACCTGTGGCCAGACCTCAGGGAAGGGAGGGGTCTTACCACAACAGGTGTTTGCCTCCTGAGCTGGTGCCTGAGTGTTCCATGTCTGTTCTCTGTCTGGAAAACTCCTGTTTGTTTCTTGACAACTACAGTTCAAGTATCAGCTCCTCTCGACCTCAGAAATGAGCACAGGTCCTGAACCCCGGGTGCCCTCCACCATGTTTATTGAATAAATAACTCTACATCTATCTCTGTAAATGTCAGTTTCATTGGCTTTGGCCCATCTTTTCTGAATTATTTTTGAATTCTTATTTTGTAATCCAATCTATTAGTGACCTGTACAGGCTGTGTCATCCATCCACAATGAAATAAATGTGCACTCTTGTATTCATCCTGCTTTTATCTGTTTAAAATAGGTTACGCAGAAGAGGGCTGATAAATGTCATCTGCCATGTGGTTTGAGAAGACAAATGAGATTAACCTGGGCAAAATAGAAGGTTGGCACAGGGACTTAAGTTGGCGATAAACTTGGGTCTTTACTGTGCCTAGAATTTTTTCCTTTCTGCCCCTTACAGTACCTCTTAGAACAGCACATACACTAAAATTGGAATGAGACAGAGATTAGCATGGCCCCTGTGCAAAGACGACACACAAATTTGTGAAGCATTCCATAGTAAAAAAGAAAAAAAGTAAGAATGAAATAAGCAAAGTCCTGGAGACATAGGTAGCCAACACTGGGGGCAAAACGCCTGGCCACGTCTTCATCTGTTGTATAAATGTACATCGATTGCAAACCATCAGCCAGGCAAGGGCTAAGTGTTGAGAACACAGCCTGAGCCACACGGACCTCACATTTTGGGGACAGACTGGGGCTAATTGTCCTAGAGAAAAGTAACAAAGGGGCAGGGTGATTGGCCAGTGTGGACAGGGCTATTAGACAAAGACAGGGGTCAGGAGAGGGACCACCATCCCAGTGTCGGGCTGTTCCAGGAACCCTCTTAGCCCCAGGAACCCCCTTAGTCCCAGCAAACCAGGAAGGTCGGTTACCCTACCAGAGAAGTGACAAATAATTTTGCATAGTGTCAGAGCAACAAGGGATCTCATTGGTGAGGGTGGTTCAGCTATTCAAAGACTCATGGGTGGTGTAATGGGCTGAGGGGGGGTGAGCGCAAATGCTCCCCACAGCACTGCTTCCACAGTTTCACCTCTGTCCCGAGCCCCAGCTTCTCCCCTGCAGGCCTGGGACAGTCATCAGCAGTCTGGCCAGCTTCTGGGGGTTGTTAAGAGAACCAAAGGAAGCAAGGGTGGGTGGGACGAGCTGTGTCAGAGTCAGGATCCATCTCAGAGACCCCGCCTCGGGCCAGCGCGCCGGTGCCCTCCCTTTCCCCCTACAGCACGATGACTTCCCTGCACCCTCCACCTCCACCTGCAGCAGCCCCAACCCCACTTTCTCCTTCCTTCCAGTGACTTCTCTGCACTGCAGCAGGCAGGGAAAATCCCCAAAGGCTTGACCTAGAGCCAAGCAGAAACAAGACTCCATAATCCATGGCTGTCATCATCGTCATCATTAAAACGAAAACCAGGCCATAAGTCACACTTGCTCATGTTCCTTCCAAAGCTCTCTGCTGCCTTCAGGATCAAACTCCCCATCTGTCCCCCACCTATATTTCTAGCCTCAGTTTTGCCACTCCCTGTCCAAGCACTCCCTCTCTCCGAACTCACAGCCATTCTTGCAATTCTGCTTCTTTGATATCCTGATCCTTATACAGGAAATTCTTCCTCCTTCCTCCCCTGGCCTCATTCTCCACCAGGCGGTCAGCCCGGATGCCCCCTCCCCAGCAAGGGGGCTGCTGGGTTTGTGGGCACACCTGGCTTCTCTCCATCTGGCCCCTCCCACTTGGCCGGGCACTGTAGCTCTAAGCCCTACTTACCCCTGTGGACCCAGCACAGCCCACAGCAGAGCACAGGGTAGCTGCTCTGGAAACTTGCCAAGTCACTGAGGACTTCCATCCATGGCTGAAAGGCTCTTTCTTGCTCTTTTTCTTCCTGTATCAAGTTTTTCCCTGTATCGACAGTTCATGTTCTCTTTCAATAACCTTTTCTTAACCCTCTCCCCTGCCCAGGCAGAATTTTTAACCACTGCTTTCTTGTCCTCCCCAGTTACTGCTTCTTTCCACCCAGCTCACTTCTTCCCCTTGTCCCCTGGTATATTTGCAAACTGCTTGCGTCCTGTCTCCATGCTGCCCCTCGGCATGTTCACAGCACGGTGCCTGGCAAGGAGCCGGAAGTCAGTGAGTCTTCACCGAGTGGTTGATTGAATGAGTGGACAGAATTCTGTGCAAGTAGCCAAAGCAACATCCACTTCAAGTATCAGGAGATGATACATTTTGTTCAGAATGAAAACAAACACACCAAAATGTCTGTGTGCACAGCTTTTGGAGCTAGCTAGACGTTGACTAAAAAATTAATAAAATTAATTAATTATCCCAACTTTTAGATTTCCTTTCACTGCAAAAGCACAATTAGCACATGATAAATAGAAAAATGAGAGTTTTTGAATAATTCAGCACTAATACAGGAGGCTGAGGGAGGAAAATGAACCAAATTTTAGGGCAGTCACTTCCTGACTGGAAAGAAGGAAAGCAGAAAGCATGATCCTAATTAGATTAGAGATTTTCTATGAAAAATATCACATGCACTAGAAGAAATAGATACATGGGTCACTGCATGGGCTTGTTCAAGGGACAAGGAGATGGCCAAGGGCTTCATCTCTGAGTTTGACCACTTGATCCCTCTCGCTGCCCCTCGGAGCCCCCAGTGACCCAGGTGACTGAGCCCAGGGGGAGCTGGATGAATATTTTATCACCACATCCGAGTTTGGCTTCTGCATTTTCAGAGGGAAGGCTATATCAGGAAAGATGCCCTCCCAATAACCTCCATTTCCTTCCTTCAGGTGAGTTTCCAAAGCTCTATTATGTGGCTGTAACAGAAAAGCCCTGAGAGTTCTCCTTTCTTGCCATCACGGCTTGAGGCCAGCACAGGACAGGACCCTGCACTGCAGGCTGGAGAGGACTTCTCCGCAGGGGCAGTCTCTGTGGGCTACGAGGGCTTCCACGCAAGAGGTGTGAGCCCTCCTCTGGCCCTTCTGGTCCAGGCCATGTCTTGTGGGAGTAGCTGACATCCTAACCAGCTAAGGAAGGTGTGGTGCAGAAGACAGAGCCTGCCTCGGACAGGAGAGCTGGATGACAAACCCCACAGGACTGTCCCCTGTGCTTGCCAGCCCTGAATTCCACGTCTGGAGGAGGGACGGATCCGCAGCGAGGGAAGGCGGAGGCCAGGAATGCAGAGGAAGAGTTATTGAGAATTGCTGACTGCCATACACTGTGCTAAGCGATTTAATTTGATTTAATCCTCAGAACAATCCAATAAAGAAGAAACTATTATTATCCTCATTTTATATACAAGGAAACTGGATCCTGGAGATGCTACACAGCCTACTCAGAGCTATACATCTAGTCGGGGAGTTCTGAACGCGATTCGAATTTCAGCTCTGACTGAAACCCATCCATGTAACCTCCACTCCTGTGTCCTTATGGAGAACCATGGCATTGAGATCACCCGGCCCTACTGGGTCTCTTCTACTCCAACAGCTGGGAGGGCTGACCATGGTCTGGGCATGTGCCAAGGCTCCAGGCCCCTCTGCCGTGTCCACTGTGGCACACATAATGTGCAGGCTTGTATCCCATTTTGTGAAACATCCCTGGCCACAGTTAGCTAGTACCCTGACCTACCCAGAGCTTGTGTGACCTTCCCTGGCTCTGGCTTCCAGGACAGAAATTTCTCAGAGACTGGTTAGGGCTTAAACAAAGTGGAATCTGATTCTTCTAGATCTCAGACTCAGCCATTCATTCACTCAGCAAATAGTTATTGATCATCTACCAGGTGGGATAGAGCACTGCTGATTAGTGGAAACCAAGAGAGGTTTCAGGAGTGGTATCTAAATGACATGAAAACATTAATCCAATCAGGGGGAAGCAGGACCCATTAATTATCACATTACTTTGCCATGGTCAGATTATCATGTCAGGTCAGTTTGACTGTACATCTGGCAGAAGCAGGGACTTTCAAATGCACTGTCTAAAGTAAGTAGCAATTAAATAAAGCATTAGGGGGACTTGGTGTCGGCAGCTTCCAGCTTGCTTGTTCCCAGGGTGAGTATTAAGTCAGGCTTTGTACTGAAATGCCATGCCAAGAGTCTGCTGGGCCATGTGTGTACCAAAGATCAGAGAACAGGGACCTGCCTCTTAAAAGAGGCCAGATTGGAAGCATGTCTATAAGAGGGATGGTCTCAAGAGGAGTAAGTGGCTTTATTGCTTTCTGATCTCACCATCCAAAAGTGGGGGTTTTATTTCTTAGTCTTTAAGCATTTTAATTAGGTTAACTTAACTGTTTTATCAAGCAACTCCATTATTTCAGTGGTTCTATAAAAAGTTTATTGATCACTCCCATATCAGTGTTCTATTGCTGCTGTAACAAAGAACCACAAATTTAGTTGCTTGAAACACACATTTATTGTCATAGTTATCAAGGACAGAGGTCTCGCTGCAGGCATATGTCCCACTGGGCTGAAGTCAAGGTGTCTGCAAGGCTGCACTTCTTCTACTAGAGGCGCTGGGGAGAGCCCATGTCCCTGCCTTCTCAGCTTCTCAGTGCTGCCCACACTCCATGGCTCCTGGACGTCCCTTTTGCTATATAAGGATATAAGGTAACATAGTCACAGGTGCTAGGGATTAGGATTTGGACTTGTTTGGGGGTTATTTTTATGTCAGTGACATTCCTAAAATATCCAACTGGGCATTTCTAGAAAGTGGGATGTCTTCTCCAGGTCATTTCTGGACCCTGGTTCCTGCTCTCTTGGGATGCCCCTGAGGTCTGCTTTCAGCCTGGTGACCCACAAGCAAGATGTCCCCACAATCTTATGTTCTGCTTATTGAGAAACATTTAATTTAATCCTCAGAACAATCCAATAGGGAGGAATACCTCCCCACAGGGAGGAATGCCTGCACCAGGCCACTGAGCTGGAAGTTGAGACTGTTGCCTGGCCACTTCAGGGTCCTCATGCTTCTAAATCAACAGACAAACATGAGTTGCTTTATTGATTGGGGAGGTTGATCCTAATCACCAAGGGAAACTGGACCGCTGCTCCACAGTGGAGGTTGGGAAGGGGAAGAGTGTGTCTGAAATACAGGAGATGACTTAGGATGTCTCACAGTATTACTATGCCCTGCAATTAAAGTCATTGGAAAACCACAACAACCCAACTTAGGCAGGATTACTAATGTCCCAGAGTGAGGAATGAAGGTTTGTGTCACTCTGCCAGGTAAAGAACCACGAGCAGCAAAGTGCATGCTGAAGACAAGGGGACTACAGCCTGGGGAATGGAAGAAGGTAGTGTGAGCACCAACAACCACATGGCCTGTGACAGAAGTCAGGGCTGTGAGCGTCATGACCGCACCTTTCTTGCTTTGTTATGAATATATCTGAATGTGCGTGTATATTCTTTGTCTTCTTTCCTCTCTCATCCCCTTATCACGTAACATAAGATGTGTTGCTCTTTATCACAGTATTTCAGTATTGTTAAGTTTACATCACAGTATTAAAGTGACAGCATATCAAGGCAAACTGTAAAGATCACTCAAGGACTTTGCATCCTCTTCTGTGGGGAGGGTTGGTGTGGTTTGGGTCGTATGTGTGACAGTTGTATCATGTTAGGCAGAAATATGACCTTATTGTTGTCTTCATTTGGCGATGAATGTGGACTAAGGAGATATGTGTGGGTGCCAAGTTGATAAGACTAGATGTATGATGATTAATCTTATTTGTCAACTTGACTCAGCCCCTGGGCACCCAGACATCTTGCTGAGCATCATTCTGCAGGTTTCTATAAAGGTGGTTTTTAGATGTGATTAACAGATGAACATTCACATCAGTAGACTTTGCATAAAGCAGATTGGCCTCCAAAATGTTGTTGGGCCTTATCCAAGCAGTTGAAGACCTTAATGTAATAAAGACTGACTTCCCCCAAGCTTGAAAGAATTCTGCCAGCAGGCAGCTTTCAGGCTGGAACTGCAACTCTTTCCTAAGTCTTCCCCCTGCCGGCCTCCCCTGTCAGATTGTGGATTTGCTAAACTACACAATCATATGAGCCTATTCCTTTTCTGCCCATATTCTATGAGCTAAAGACCCAGCTCAGCCACATTTCCACAGGTGATTGCAATAGGTGTTAGAAATACACTTTTGCCTTGTGTCTGAAAGGATGAAGAATCAGTTTGGTGAACAGCTAGCCAATCTCTGCTACACCAAGAATTTGAAGGTATGGTTACAAGACAGCTGGTCTTGTGATCCTGGGACCCTGGGATCTCAAAGTCAGTCCTAAGAGGGAAGATGCTATGTACCTGTTCAACCTGGAGAAATCTCTGCTTGGATTAACTTTAACTACTTTGTTGACCCTTACTGACAAATATTTAGTCTTAATTTGTTCTGGACACCTCCCCAGAATCCATTTAGAGCAATGTGATTCACACTGATTGAGTGCCTGTAAGTGTCAAGAACCAGACTAGGTACTGGGAAGAGAAAAGTGAGCAAAACACAGCCACTGTCCCTACAGAATTCACAGTCTAGTTGGGGAGACAAATATATACAAGTAACTTTGATACAAGTCACACTGCCCTGAATCCTATAAAGAAGGCCACAGGAAATGGGATGTAAATGGCAAGGGGCCAGTGGGAACTGGCCAGGGGTCCTGGCCAGAAGGGAGAAGAAAAGGAGGTGAAAAGGCACCAAAACAGGCCTAATGCAAGTGTACAATTCTGCCTCAGCCACACACTCCAGAGCCCACCCACACCTTCAGCTGCCTGCCTCCCCACTTCTGCCCAGGGCAAGAGTCAGGGCCCACCTGAGCTGGGTCCAGGAGTCTGAGGCCTGAGGCTGGTACAGTAGGGGAAGGGATAAGAAGGAAAAAAGAAAAATTAAGGAAGGAAGGAAGGAAGGAAGGAAGGAAAGAAGGAAGGAAGGAAGAGAGAGAGAGAGAGAGAAAGAAGGGAGGGAGGGAGGGAGAGAGAAGGGGGGAGAAAGAAGAAAGGAAGGAAGGAAAGAAGGAAAGAAAAAGAAAAAGAAAGTGTTATAAATACAAAAGTAGTTTTATAATAATAGTTCAATAAACAACCATATCAAATCACTAATTTAAGAAAACTGGCCAAGAAACTCCACAAGACCCAGAAAAATAACATATTACTTAAATTAATCAAATGTTTAACACACTACTACAAATTTTTATTGTTCTTTCTTTTGTTTTTTGGGGGTTTTTTTTTTTTTGGTTTGGCTAAATACCTTTTGATTAGTTAATCCCATGACAATGATTTTGTAACATAATTTTTTACAAGGACAGAAAGATAATATAGTCCTTGCTCTAGCATGGTTGATCACTTATTTTTGAAGTTTAATTAACTTTTGGTGACTAACATTATGTACATTTTTCAGATAGTTGTCAAATCAGGGGAGGTCTTTATCAGTTTCCTGCTGTCCAGGGCATGAGTTCTGTGCACTGACTGGTCTTTGAGCTTGTGTGGTCGGTGGTGAACACTAATAGTATGTCAGGGATGTCGCCGTTTGGCAATGTATTGTTCTATGTGATCTTCATTGATAGCAACATTTCTAATGAAGTCAGAAAGACATTTTTACTTTTCTGCCAATGTGTTTCTATGTTCCACTCCTCTTTATTATCTCACAATCCAGAGTTTACATATCGTTTGCATCAGACATGTCTGCCTTAACTATACCGTGCACTTGAATGGCTGCAAACCACATACATGTTCACCACTAAACCCAGACTGAATAGGCTCCAGTCAGACTCCCCATAGATTAGTCCCCAAAATGCCCCTAGCTGCGCCAAGGACAGGACTGCAGGGGAGAGCGGGAAGGGAAGGTGGAGTGGGATGTCAGTCTTGCAGGGGCCCATGCTGTCACCATAAGTTCCCCACTGTGTCCTGGCTGTGTGGTCCTGGGCGTGCTCTTACACTGGGCACATCCAGTGTTCTCTTCTCCATCGTGAGTATCACGTTCAAGTTCACAGAGAACCAGATGAGATGAATGCAAAAGTGCCGAGGTTGGTTTTTGGCACATAGTAGGTACTCAGCAAACACCGGCTCCCTCTACCACTGTCTCTTGCAGCGATTTCCTCAGAGCTTCCTCAACAAGCTTATCATTCTCCTTGGGCTGTCTGCCCTGGGGCAAACTCTGCAAATGGGGACTGTTTCTGCTGCTGTGGATGGCGCCCTCTACTGGCCTGCTGTCTGGACACTTGGCCAGTGACTCTCCAGGTGCCCCAGGGCACTGCTGGGGCCAGGTCTCGGGGAGCTGAATGTGGACAGCAGGCTGCCCACGCCTGTGAAATGGCTCTAGACTCCAGGCATGCTGTGGATGCAGGATGCTGCCAGGTAGGCCCTGGGCACAAAGAGACGCGTGTTCTCCATCTGTGGCGAGTGAGAGAACAGGTCAGTGACGGAACAGAGCGCAGTGAAAACTGGAAGTGATTTAACAGCAGCCTGTTGCTTCTGCATGGCCACTTACGGCTTAGGAAAGCTTCTCACGACATCACCTCCCAACAGCTCACAGTCTGTGAACCGGCCCGGCGGGTGTTACTGTTGCTGTCACACAAGTAGGACGATGAGGCTCCCGGAGGGTGGGGCTGGACTCAACACCCAACTGGCCCACCCTGCCACCTTTCCTCTCTCTCTGCCCACACCCCAACCCCCTGACACACTGACACGTGCAAACAGCGGTTTCTGCAACTCAGAGGACCTCAAAGCGGTTCCCAAGTCAGCACTGAGAGAAACGCAAATTCTCAGGCCCCACCCCAGACCCACTAAATCGGAAGCCTTGGGCACAGGACGCAGCATGGTGTGTCTCAACAAGCCTTCCAGGATGACATTGGAGTCTGAGAAGTCCTGCTGGAATTGAAGCAAAACCTTGTGTCCTCTGTGTCTCCGTCTGGGCAGCCCAGGTGTGAGCAAATCTGTCTTTGGTTCCTTGAAGCACAGCTGTGAGAAATGGAGACTTTCAGAGGATCCTTCCTTAAGTGCTGACAGAATGAAAGAGAAAATGCTGGAGAAACCAAAAAAAAGCACAAACACAAGTCGGGGGAACCCCCAGGCCTCTGTCCAGGCCCGGCCTGCTGGGCTCCACCACCTCTCTCAGGCCCTGCTCAGATGCTTCCAACTCTGCCCTGGTCCTGTGCTTTCTCTGCTGTCCCCTTCCAGAGGGGGGAGGGTGTGACACAGGCCAGTACCCTCTGACCTTCTGGAGACATCAAGAGCAGAATGGGGCTGAAGATGCAGCCCTGGGAGAAGAAGCTCTTCCATCTCTTCAGAGCATGGAAGACAGTGTGAGTCGCAACACCCTCTCCCACCCGCCACAGGAGGGACCAGGCTCATTTCTGCACTGAATGCTGCGCTGTGTTCCTGATCTACGCACTCATGGGACCCCTTCCCAAGGGTGCCCTGCTCCCACTCTCAGCTCAGTCCCACCCTCTCCATGAAGCCATCCTGCATGCCTCACCCTGGCCACTGTGGCCTTGCTCTCTGAACTAATGGGCAGCATTTCATATGTGGCATCTGCTGCCACGTGTACCTAATGAGCCTGTGTGCCAGGTTCTGTCTTCCTCAGCAAGGTGCAAATCCATTCTGGGCAGCAATTGTGTCTTATCCGTGTTTGCACCCCCTGAAGAGTCTGGCAGAGTAGTGTTCAGCTCCGGCTACATGTTGGCATCACCAGGCGAATGTCTAAGAAATATCCCTGCAACATAGACACAGAAACTCTGCATCAAATGGCCAAGTGTGTGGCATAGAGATTTGAACTTTTACCTGTACTGGCAGGATAGAAAGTCACTGGCTGGCATCTTGGGCAAATATTAGAACATTAATAAGTATTTGCAGTGTCTGCTGCTGATGAGAACAGTGATGACTACCACATATCAAAACTTTGGTATGGGAATCCACGTGAGCAAACATCATGACTGTGGATGGAGAAACGAGCCTCGATCCCACCTGCGGTGGTGGAGGAGACACAGTGCTCTTCTGGGCTCATGGAAGTCAGAAGAGATAGGGGCGCCTCCTTGCTCAGTCAGGGCCCTGGAAGGCTCCTCTCTTTGAGGTTGCCCTTAGCAACCATGTTCCTGCACTCAGGCACTCAGGAGGCCATGCTCATTCAGGGTGACTCTCTTGACTCTGAAGATTTCCAGTTTGGGAAAGGGTCTATAACACAGAGCTCTGTGCACTGGAGTGATTTAGGTTGTGTGAGATAAGGAGCATTTGCCATCCAAGCTACAGAAAATAAAGGACAATTCCATTCAGCATAGTGCTTTCTGGAGGCAACACTACCAATGCTGACAACAATAACATCTGTGGGCAAATCTATAATTTCCGGACCCTTTCTCAGCCAAGATCTCAAATTTGATTTTCCAACATTGAAAGGCAAGTTCTTGCCCCATTGCTACAGATGAGAAAGCAGAACTTTAACTGGATTTAAGCACATCACTTAACTAGTAAATCCTTTGGTGTGGCCTATTTTTCTCTTTTCTCTGTACCACATTGTTTCTAGACTATAGCAGAAGGCCAGACACAAGGGATGTGTTACTACAGGAAAAAAAAATTTTTGGTTTGGTTTATACTTGATACACACTTTTATAAAAGAGGGAACTCTCCTCTCTCTGGGAAGGATCCATTGACATTCTTCCCCTCCACAAAATGAAGCCTTCCTCTGCCTTGTGGCGTTAACAATGGGATGCCCCCAAAACTCTGGTTTCACCCGAGTGACTTCTCAGAGACGGAATCATTGCAGGGGAATGGGTCATCCTGAAGCTCACAGGTGCCCTGACATTCCACAACCTGCCTAGAGCAGTGCTGCCACCACTCCCCTGTTACCTAATTTCCTGTGATATTCTCTGCACTGAATGATAAAAAACGTATGTATACATGAAAGAAGACACTGCAGATAAATCCCTAGCTGCATTACTTGCCTCTCCTTTCCTGATAAGGCATCACTCAACGTACAGACTCTGAGTGTAACCAAGGCAGTGGGCATGGTGAGCTCTCCCAGCTCAGTACTTGATCATCCTAATGCTGTATCCAAACCTTGCCTAGAAATTCACTAAATGCACACAGCCTACCCCCATCCTCTCCCTTGGCTGGCATCCTTCCCCTACCACAGATCTCCCTGTCTCCAAACTCATCTGCTCCATCTGTGCACTGCTGCCTGGAGCACAATTCTGACCATAACATCTGAATTCAAAGTTCTTTTATGGCAACTCCCTGTTGTCTATAGAATAAATTACACTATCCAAGGTCTTCCATGACCTGCACCAGTCTAGATGTAGTGTAGGCAGGGCTAAGTGTGCAGGCTCTGGAACAAGACTGCCCAGGGTTGAATCCTGGATCTCCATTTGCTAGCATTTACTTTCCATCAACCAGAAGGACACAGAGGTCCTGAGCCCAGGCCTTTCCTGCTTGCCCCTGTGCTAAAACTCACAGAGGGCATAATTTTGGTGAATCTCCTGGGCCCTCTCAAGCTACTGAAAGATATTCTTTGTCCTAGGAGCAAAGGCAACCTATGGAAGGGTTCCAAGCAAGGCAGGTGTGCCAGGAAGTATAATGGCTCCCAAATATGTCTATGTCCTAATCCCCAGGACCTTTGAACACTCTGCTGCAGGTGGCAAAGGCACTGGCAGGTGCCATGCATGCTGAGTACTTGGAGATGGGGGATTAGCCCAGATTTTCCAGGTGGGGGCCCAGTGTGATCTAGTGAAGGCAGGAAAGGAAGGTAGAAGAGTGAGTCAGAGAGATGCCACCGGAAGAACCTTAGTCCTACCACAACGCAGACTGGATTCTGCCAACAGCCAGAATGAGCAATGACTCAGAGTCTCCCTAGAACCTCTAGAAAGCTCCAGAAAGCCCTGCTGGAACCTTGATCATAGACAGGTGAGACGCATATGTAACTCTGACCACAGAACTGTAATATCTGTGCTATTTTAAGCCACTCTGTGTTCGTTTGTGACTGTGAGTTATAAACGGTGTGCAGCCCTAGGAAGCCAGTACAGTGGGTAGCAGGAGCAGAGTGTTTGCAGGACCACTGTGGTGGTCCATGTTGCAGAGTTGGCCATCAGAGCACCAGGTAGCAGCACCACCCGGAGACGGCCTCAGGGTGCTCAGGAGGGAAGAGGTGAGGGCAAGAGGGGTCAAAGGTGAGCCCTGGGCTTCTAACTATGATCATGGACAAGGTGGACAGCATCGAGCCTGCCGGAGCACAAGAAGGCCAGGCGTGGGGGGCGGGGATCCTGACTCTGCTCATGGCACATTCGAGGTGTCCCCTCCCCTACACACTCCAGACGCGATTCGAGCTGGGCTTCCATCCACGCACTGTCCAGGGCAGACCCCTGGCTCTGATCGCAGAGCTTTTCCTAAATGCTTTTTGGCTTGAGACTCGAGTGACGGGCTCACTTTCTCTCTGGTGTCAAAGTGGCCCATGAGCCTGAGAGATGCGGTGGGCTGTGAGGAAGGCGCCTGCCTGAGGATTTAACAACGACTTTTAAAATATTCCATCAAGTAAGGAGGAGGATTGTGGGCAATGAAAAGAAAAGAAAATCCCCACACTCAAGGCCACCGGACTGACACTCCGGCGCAGAAGGGTGGCAGGATTTGGATTAGTCGAGTCCGGTCCTTGTGCAGCAAAGGTCCCTCCAGGACACTCTGGGGAGATGCCTGTCCTCTGGGGGTTTCTGCTGCCACACAGCCCTAGGCGGCAGATTTCCTTGATGTTTCTGCGGAGCCAGCACAAGACCGTCTTCTCTCGGCTCGCCAGGGGCCACGTGTCCTGTGGGCAGCGCGGCCAGCTTCCCCTCGGATTTAGGTGGTGATGGGCAAACTCCAAGGAGAAGAGTGAGAATTGAAGACTATTTTTATTTCAGGCACTAGAGAATTGCAAATGCTCTGGCACATTTAAAAGGCTCTATCAAGTAAAGAGGAGGATTATGGGCAAATGGAACTTCAAGAAAACGCTTGGGCTTCCTGTGGCCTGAGGCTGAGGCCGTGGTGGACCACGATGTTGGCTCTCCTGCTGCTGCCCTCCCCACAGGTCACTGCAGCTCCCTGAAATGCACACCCCCGTTGCCCTTCCTTCCCTGCCTTTTCTGCGGCATGGTGTCCTGTCTGCCCCTACGGACACTGTTGCTGCTACTCCCTTTTAGAAGTTCGGTAGCAGTAACATCTTCATTTACAATTCTGTTTCTTCCTAAAGGCACCTTTCTTTGAAAGACATCATTACTAGAGCTAAAGATAAGTTGAAAAGATGAAGTAGTGTCCTCCAAAATATGGAAATCCTTCTTATTTGGTCTGCACAGTGAATTAATCCTTTTCCCTCTGGGCCTGGTAGATTGCGGCACCTCAGCTCACTTGACCCCCATGGGCTGTGCCCAGGTCCAGAGATCCCCAAGCCCTCCCCACCCCCAAGTCCAGGCTGCAGGGATGCTTGAGTCCCCAGTAGCAGGGGCTCCACCTGCTGCCATATAGTCAGCTGTCCACAGGGAGGCAGAGGCTGAGGCTGTGGCAGGAGGCCACTGCCAGGGCCCATGGAAGAACAGACAGGCATGGGGATGTCATGTCCTGTGTAGGACGGTGGCCTTAGGCTAATGTGTGGGCTTTCCCAAAGAGCCTGCCCTTGAAGATATCACATGGGCCAAGTTCTCTAGTTACAGTTAGCATGGCCTTAGAATAATTAGGAAAACATGGCTTGGATCCACACCAACCTGTTACTGGGTTCATCCTAAGCATGGCCAGGGGCCACGTGCCCCCTCCCTCCCTCAAGGGTGAGGGTCTTCAGGACAAGGACTTGACTGTGTCCCCCAAGCCTCTCACACGGCACTCTGCCACCGTGAACACCTAAAACTGCTTCTTGCATGTTATATCATTAAATATCCACCAGGCTGGCTTTTTCCTCTCTGCTCTTTCGGGCCCCATCAGGGACTAAAACCCACAACAAATTCTAGAGACAAAGGAGCAGTCACCGGCTCAGGGTCTGACTGCAAGGTCACTGTCCTCTGGTGTGTCCTTCTCTGTTGCTTTCTCAAACAAGCAGGTAGGGCAAATTTAAAGGCAGCTGCAAAGTCGTGCACAATCTCCCCTCCGCGGTCTGCCTCAATGCCTCACAGACAAAGCAGCAGCATGTAATAAAATGATGGTCATTTTACGTCACTAAGCTTTGCGGTGATTCGTTACCCAGCACCATGCAGCTATAGCAGCAGGTAACCCGCTCACCCGGCTGGGCCCTGTCCTTCCCTCTGCTTCTGCTGCTGTCCCCAAAGCCCCTCCTCACACTCTGATAGAGAAGCATGAGCCACGGATAATGAATCCAGAGAGGAAATCACAGGAAGAATCACAGAAAGGCCTAGAGGGGCCCTTGTCCAGGCCTCTATCTGGAGGACACCAGGTCCTTTGGCCCCTGTTAAGGCAGAGACCCCAGCCACGGCACCAGGAGCAGCGCAGTGTGTTTTCTTCCCCGTCACCTGCTCACAGAGGAAAAGCCAATTCCTGTCCACAGCTGGACAGTTGGACATTTTCTTCACATCCCTGCCTTCTCTTCTACTCCACTAAAAGACTTGATGGCTTTAGAAAGCTTCAGAAAGTGTCTCTCCTGCTGATACTACTAGTCTGGGCAATTTAAAGTCCAATTTGCCCATTCCTGACCCAGATAGCTCCTAAACTCTTCAGAAAAGTCCTTCCCAGGCTGAGCCCAAACTCCAGAGAAGCTTCCAGGAAAAAGAAAATCTACTCTTGTAAACTCCTCTGTATGGAGACTTGAGTGGTCAGACTTCAGCCATCCAAAGTGGGTGAAGTGGTCAGGGGCCAGGATACTGCATCCCTGTTGTCCATCAGTCAACATTGAGCTCCCCTGCCCAGGATGGCCACACTCCTGCCTCGAGACTGAATAACTGGCATGTTCTGCTCCCAGCACCTTCCTC
This sequence comes from Lepilemur ruficaudatus, assembly GCA_963574885.1. Lineage (NCBI taxonomy): Eukaryota > Metazoa > Chordata > Mammalia > Primates > Lepilemuridae > Lepilemur > Lepilemur ruficaudatus. The sequence continues at coordinate 16,067 of CAUYRT010081788.1, forward strand.
TCCCCATTCAGTCATTCATCCATTCATTCATCCCCATATTTACAACCACATGCCCTGCCAGGCTCTGACACAGGAGGTCGTCTAGGACAGGGCTCCTGTATCCCAGACTCTAGCCTGTACATAAGCTAAGTGACATAAATGACAAGAGGTGAATTTGGACAGAGGTCAGACAATTTGTGATTTTGGCTAATATTTCTTATCTTTTCCAACACGAAATAGACTCATAACATTTCCACAGAAAGCGCTTCATCAGCTGGGTTCCACCTCACTGATGCTGCAGGTAGTCACTAAGAAATCTAAGGTGGCAGAGGAGAAAGGAGAAGGAAGAGTCAGGACGGTTTCTGCTACCCATCCTATCCCACGCTGTGGCCAATAGGCTCTGTGGCTCTGGAGTTCGGGCCCTGGGCTGCTCACACAGGAAACGAGACACACAGACCCCTGCACTGCCTTGCTGACTTTGCAGGCCAGGAGGCTGGATGTAGACACGCAGGCTCACCTTGCACAGCCTCAGCCTGTCCCTTTCAGCAGCCCAAACTGGGAAGCAAAACGGAGATCACTAAGTACTCAGATATTTTAGCAATACAATGCAAAGCAGTTGAGTATTTGAAAATCATCAGGTGGTTGTCTCAAGTTTTACTTTTTCGTGGAAACATTTGATTTGATACCGACTAGCCCTTGTTTTAACTTCATCAGCAAACCAACCAAACCTGCTGCAAGAGAAGGCCCACCTCTGCGTCCGTAGTGGCGGAATCACCCTTCTCAAACTGCTGCTATCAAACCAGAGGGATGTATTTCCGAATGTTGAAAACATTTTGATAATATTTCAATAGCTCAGAGGATTTTGGGATTAGAGGTTGGTTTCTCCCAACACTAACTGGTAATGTCTGTCTGACGTCACTCCAGAATGAGTCACTTCCTCCCCAGAGGACGTTGGAAAACCAGCTCACACTTAACACAAACACCCTCATTAAGTTTCATGAAAACTTCGAGAAGCAGTTATTTCTGAATCTATTTCATGAAGAAATGGAAGGTCGGAGAAGCAAATTAGGATTAGAAGCCCGGCTTTCTGACAAATGCCTTGAACCACGGCTGGCTGACCATGCACCACTCACAACCTCAACGCCTCCAGCAAACCAGCAACCCCTGTGGAGCGTGCATGTGTGTGTGTCCCGGTGCAGCAACAGTGAGCCTTTTGATTCCCGCCCTGGTTCCTTCACCCACCTTGGGGGCCCCACCAGCTTCCTACAGCCTCCCTGTAGCCCCCAGGAGCAGGTGAGCCTGAAAGTGGAGACTTCACACCCTCCAGAGGAGACCAAATGACCAGCCAGGGCAAGTCAAAAATATCGGAGGAAAAACTCTGTAGTAAGGAATCAAGTATAAGCAATGAGAGCCTGGAAAAATGCAAACTGTCTCCAAAGGGAGGGACAGATCTCTCTGCTGAGACAGATTCTGGTCTGTCAGTCTCCTTTAAACACACCCAGGATCCTGAGGGGAGAGCCAGACATTAAAATTGCTAATTACTTGGTAAAATGTACTAAAGTTCCTGGGGACAATTTCATCTGCATGTGAATTAGGTGTCTAGAGTAGTTATCATTGTTCAATTATGTGCTTATGTGGGGAGAATAGAATTTAAGGTGGAAATGACAGACCTGAGACAGGTCCCTGGATGTGTCTGGTCCAGCAAGCGGGGAGGATGAGGGTCCTCATCCTCCGGAGGAAGCCAGAAGGTGTAGGTCTGAACACCACACAGTGTGAAGCTTTCCTTTTGTGGCTACTGTGGGAAAGAACTGTCTGGTGACTGCCCAGGATGGGCCAGGACGTGGTAGGGATGACAGCTTGCCTGAGCAGTCATGAGAAAACCATGGTTGTCTCAAACTCAGGAGGTGAGGGGGTGGGGGAGCCTCCCGCCACTCTTTCCTGAATGACAACACAGGCAAAGGGAGGAGCAGGGATGCCATCTCCCCTCATGCCCTCCAGCTACCGTGCCCATGGCTTCCACAGCCTGCCAGGAGCTCCTCACCTCAGTGCCACCTGCCTGGCCAACCCAGCCTGGAAGCTCAGACAGGAGAAACAGGGAAACACTGCACTCAAGGAGCAGCCGCAGAGCCCCGCATGCCATTTACAGGCACCATGTACGGGGTGGGAGGGACACCTGAGTCCTGCGCGGCCCTCCCTGGAGAAGATACCATCTTACCTGGCTCCTCAGTGCTGGGGCTAAGTTTTATTTTTCTACTCATATTAAACATTTTATAAAGGAGTATAAAATAACTGTTACATACTTCCAATGAAGGCTTCAGAATGGGTTTGGGAAGCCAGTTGAGCCAATCTGGTATGGTACAAGGCAAAGATTCAGCATCTGTTTCGAGATGCCATGGAAATGGGAAGGAAAGAGCACAGAAATGGGGAAGAGTGTAAGACTTTGGCAGAGTATGTGGCAGTCAGCAAAAGCCAAGCCGAAGTCCCATAAATCTTGATCTGTTCATCCTAACACTGCCACTGGTATTAAATTGTCCCTTATGGAGACTGGGAAAAATATATCAGCCCCTCATCCACATGCAGTTTTATAAGAAGGGAGAGAGACCCTAGTGTGCAAATCCAGATTTTTTTAATCAAAATTAATTCATAGATTCAATGTGACCCCCCTCATGTCAGCACTACTTGTGTAAGTTAGTGAACTGTTTCTAAGATTCTTACAGAAATAAAAAGGACTGAGAATAACCAAGATGATCCTGAAGAACAGAAACAGATGAAACGATATGACCGGCCGTCAAGCCATGTCATGAGGCTAAACTAATGCAGACGACATGCCACTGGCCCAAGAATGAGCAAACTAACTAATGGGATAGAATATAAGACTCAGATGCACGCATATGCCTGTAGGATCACCTGATATATGACAATAACAGCACTGCAGGGCAGCACAGGAAAGGATAGTGTTTTCATAAATTGTACTCAGGCAATGCATATTTGTGTGTGTGTGTATGGGTGTGTGCGTGTGTGTGTGTGAGTTCTTATATCACCTCATACACAGAAATCTGTTCCAGGTGGATTGCAGAGATAAATATAGGAGATATCATCAAGACCTTAAAATAGGCAAGTTTTTTCAATAAGACATAAAAAGAACTAACCATAAAAGAAAGAAAACTGAAAATGGATAGATTAGACTCTCTTAAACTAAAGCTTCAGGTAATAACAGAGTAACCAGTATCAGACTAATCCTCCTGCCAAAACAATCAAAGGCTTTGGAACACACATATGTGCACAAACATGTGTTTGAAGGCACTGAAGGATGTCCCATAGCAGGCAACAGCTGGAGGAGGCATGACCTAGAGAATCACGCTGTGTGAGATCACCACTCAGCCAGCTTGATGCCAAGGACACTCTCCTACTTTACACCGAATGTAGGGGATACAGCTTAATCAGAAATCAGATGTCTTCTGAGAGTGAAAGGTGGGAAGTCTACTGTGAGACATTTCTCTACGGATCTCTGACATTCCTGCACATATTATGAGTGAAGCACTGATCACCCATTTGTTCTAGGCAATCTTTTCAAGAATATGTGTACAGTAAACAGCCTTGAATGATAAAGATAGTGTCACCCTCCAGAACAAAAGACAGGTATGCTTATTGTCCAATGCAATGAGAATAATGTCTCCAGGAACAAAGGACAGGCATGCTTAATCCTATTATAAAAGTTATGGGCTCCCTAAACTCAGAGTTCTTCTACTGTAATACAATGCACTGCATGTGCAAATGTCACCTGACCTTTCTCACATCACCCTGTGGAAATTGGGGCTCATGGAAGTGGCAAAAAGTGCCACAAAAAATATTCTGACTACTGCTACTGCTATGAGTAATAAACCATCTTTTGTCTCTGACCCAGAGGTCTTGTGTTTTCTGCCACCATTCCTGAAAATGTGGCAGGCTACCTTGTTAGCTTGCCCATGGGATTAAAGCTCAGATCCTTCAGTTCTTGACGGCTGTAGTAATGAGAATGGGATGTTGAGCAAAACATTGCTTTCCGTAAGAGAAACTGTGAGGCCCTCAAAAGTCTATTAACAGGATTTAAGGGAAGTCCATAGAAATCAGTAGCAAACATGTTCCCTCAATTGTATAGTTAACTTGGTGATAAATGGTTCTTCACACCTTGCCTGTTAAAGAAGGACTCAGAGAGATGGTTTTGGGCTGAAAAATGGGACATAGTTTCAAAGGGCTCAAAGGCAGCCGCCTGAGTGGTGTGCAGGTTCCTGTTGGCTCCCTCTGGGATGGAGGCTTCCACAGCAACCTGGCGGTCACCTTAGTGCCACCCATCTGCACAACTCACACTAACACCCATCCTGGGTGTTGTTGGTTTTGCTCTTTCAGACAACAGTAGCAGAGACACACAGCTGTGCTGAGTGTGAAAAGAGGGAAATCTGTACCTGCTCCAGGTAGAAGCAATGCACACTCTTAGCATTTGGGCTGATTTGTGGGGAGATGAGGAATAGCATGTGTCACACATGAGGACGCAGGGCAACAGCGGGGCTGCCTCCCCTGCAGTCTCCTTAGATGCACTCAGAGATGACAATGTTAACAGAAACAAAAACTGAACTATGTAAAATAATTGAAAGATGTTTATTCTGAGCCAAATATGTGTGATCGCTGGCGCTGGAGTACATGGCCTCAGGATATCCTGAGAAAATGTGCTCAAGGCAACTGGGTTACAGTTTGATTTTATTCACAGGGACAGGAATTACACATAAAATCATAAATCAATACATGCAAGGTGTATATTAGTTTGGTCCAAAAAGGCAGGACATCTCGAAGGTGGCAGGGCTTACAGGTTATATGTAGATTTAAAGAGTCTTTGATGAACATATGCTGGACTCAAGTGATCTGTTAAGTAAATTGATAGCCTGCAGGTATGTTTTAAGCTTTGTCTTGCATGGCCTTAAGTCCTGTTAATGACTTAGTATCTTATTGTTACGAAAAGTAGGGGGCATGCCCTAAAAGGAAAGGGCATGACATGTGTGTCTGGCCTCCCTTCTCATGGCCAGCCACTCGGCTTTAAGGTTTTTCTGGGGTCCCTTTGGCCAAGAGGGAGTCCATTCCATTGCCTGTGGGGCTTAGAATTTTATTTTAGTTCACAAACTCCTTTGCCCATCAGGTCCTGGCTGTACTAAGGGAGTTTTAGTCCTCTCAAGACACACAAGCTCCCACAGGGAAAGCACAGATGAAACACCGGCTCGTGTCTTTGCTCTAACTGCACCAGGTCGTATCTGTAATGCCAAGAAAGGTGACCCATTGTAGAATGGGAAACTGGCCTACACAGGTCAGCCCTGATCCCCTGGGAAACCACATCTAGTCAAGCCTGTGTCAGCCAAAGGGTTCAAACCCATGGGCTCAACAAGAAAGCAACGTGGCTTGTCTGCTGGGTAAAGACATTCCCAAAGCTGATAGAGATGGTTTCAGTAATGATGATGGAAACCATAAGAAGTCTGTTTGAGTGTGAGCAGCCTCTGGGCCACTCAAAATGAGAAGTGAATGCACCCTGCTTACAAGTGTAGATTTATTCTCTTTTTCCATCCCTCAGTCCCTCCTTCCCCACTCCTCTACCCAGGCCTCAGTTGCTTTAAAAAAAAAAAGATAATTAGAAGTGAGCCCAGTCCTCCTTGCCTCAAGAGCAACTGAAGGTCATATATACCAGCATGCTGGTGAACTCTAGGGTGAGAAAGAACTCAAAGCTTTATGGTTTTACTGGGCTCAGTCACCAAGACACCATCCCACCCAGTCCCAGGGCTGACAGGGTTGAGGGAAGCCCAGATTCAGCTGATTGGGTTTGGACCGGGTCACGGTGGGCAAGGGGAATGATGTGAGCCTGGAGGGGAGCCACGGCTGCCGCCAAGAGTAACGGTGAGCGGATTTCAGGAACCTCTTTTTTACCCGATCTCTTCAGGTCTCAGTTACCCTAGTTAGTAAGTCAATAACTATTGAACTCCTGCATATCAGGTGTTAAACTGGAAAAGTAACTCATGCCTGGATTCACAAAACTGTCATGATGCAGAAATGAGATAGCTGTGGAAGCGCTCTAGACGAGAAGGAACAGCTGCCAGTAGGGCTCTGGGATGAGAGTTTAACAGCATTCTTGGCCAGCAAATGGCACTTTCGACGTGCCAGGGAAGCAGGAAGAGCCACCGGGTCGAGCTTGCTCTCAGTGGGCGTTGCATGGCGCCTGGTTGCCAGTGTTTATGTCCTGATTGATTGGCAGCTACACTTCCAGTCCTTGCTTGCTCCCTCCATGCCACCCCACAGACACCTGCTAGGTGACATGTGACAACCAGAGGTGACCTGTCTTACCCAGAAACTGTCTGTGCCAGAGCCTCCGCTCACCCTTTGCTCAGGCACTTCATTGTGAGGTGTGCTTGGCAGGATTGAGGAAGCAAAAAGGAAACAGGCTCCCAAAATAAATAAATGGAAAGAACAACAAGAAGAAAACAAAAAACAAGTCTCTTGGGGAATATTGCAAGAAGAATGAGGGCAGGTGATGTGCAAGGAGTAGTATGGCCATAGCAAATGAATGCCACTATTGATTTATTTATTTTTAAATAATTCAGTGGGAAAAAGTGAGTGTTTGGGGCTGGTGAGTTGATTTTCAGTGTCTTACTGTGTGAAATTATCTAGTCATGAAAAAAGAATGAAGAATGCTCTGATTTCTTTGCCAGTAATAACAGCACACCGTGCATATTGAAAACACGGTCATTTTGATAAGAACTGTCACATTTCATTCCATGGTTGTTTCTTGCCCCACTGCTGTGTGTGCATGCGCACCGCTGCCCACCCGTGCTTTCCTCCTTTTCTTAGCCTCCTTCGGCGTGGTTACTCTACATTTCCTCTTCTTCCTACCCACCTCTCTCAGCACCCCCCATTTTTCTTCCCAGGGTGAGTGTTGTCATTATTCTATCTGCTTCTCCAAGTTGCTCTTCTCTCCTTTTTTATCACCTCTCAATTCCTGTCTTCTGTCTTGAGCCCTCCCCGCCTACCACCGCCTACCACCGCTTTTGCGGATCCCTCACAGACTGGACTGCAAGCCTCCATGTGCAGTCTCCTCTCTCCTGCTGAGAGGAGACCAGCGGTAGCACGCGCCTCCCTAAGTCTCTCTGGGCTGCACAGCCAGGTGCTGAGAGTGAGCTCCGAGGGGCCACTTAGCTGGAGTGGCAGCTGGCGGCAGCCCTCAGGGCCAGGGATAGCAGGAAGGTCCTCAGGTCCACCAAGTCCACTGTAATTGTTTTTCTGGTGAGACACGCCAACCAAAAGCTGCACTTGGAGGGACGGAACCATCTTCCAGGCAGAGAGGAGCTTAAATCTTCCTCAAGCACTGAGCGTGGACTGACTTTTCTTCTTCAAAGATATTTCATCGTACCTTGCGGAAAGGTAAACACCAGCTTTAGGTTCTAGCATCATCCTTACCACGTGTCACCTCAGGACTCCTATATTCTTAATATGAAACCAAGGAGCTTGTCCACCGGTATTGTGTTAATAAAATGGTGGTCTCTATTCTGCTCTGGTTCCAAACTCTGGACAGCATCACATCCAAGGGGAGGTTGAGTGCCCTTCCGTAGCGCATGTCGTGTCCAGTTAGCACAGTGTCCACCACTCCTTGTTGCCTAAGCCTCAGCAATTCACTATGTTTACAGCAGGCTGTGCCCACAGCTGCAGGGAGCCCCGGGAGAAGGCAGTGGTCTCCCCCTGGGCTGGGAGGGAAGGAGAGCTACCCAGACACCCAGGGAGGAAGACGCGGGGCTGGTGGAGCCTGGCAGGGAGCGGAGTTGCTGCCACCACACGGCTGTAGCCAGACCCCAGCCTCCTGCTCCAGACTTTCTTAATTAGATCTCCAGGGAAGAGAGGAGGAAAGAGGCATCAGAATTCTAATTTTGCTGTGCCAAGCATATTCATGTTTACCTGAGGAGTCGTCAGAACCTGGAGAATGAGAGGCAATGACAACTCGCGCAGAGCAGGGCAAGTGGTGGGGTGTGGGGGCAGGAAGGAGAACAGCTCGGGGGGGGTGGCTTCTTTCCAGAGGGACCCATGGAGTCAGGCGTGGAAACAGAGGCTGGAAGGGGAGGGCAGATGCAAATCTTCCTCTTGGGCGCAGGCAGAAGCCACCAGCGTTTAATGAGAGTGCAGGCACCACGGGCAGCGACTTCGTCTACTCTGTCCCCAGTGAGACCCCTACACCGCCACACAGTGCCTGGCACGTTGCACTCGGTCAATAAATATTGAAGACAGACTGAATGGTTATCATGGATATCTGTTTCCCCAGCACTTGTCATGAGGAAATTATTGAACATGTTTGTGCAGAGATACTTGGGTGTTTAAAAAAAAAAAGTCATGTGAAATAGACCTCTGAAACCCAAAGATCCCAGTGCCTCTGAGATGAGATGACGTGTGGTGAGGCTGTGAGCCCCAAGGGAGCCAGTTTGGGCGGCGCCTACCCAAATGGACAGAGCCTCCCGCCTCCAGCATAGCGTGCTCCTGAGGACGCCCTGGCCATCTGCTCACTGCTCACAAGGCTGGCGGCCTTGACGTTGATGTGGGATTTGCTCATTCACTCTGCTGTCTGAGTCTCTTGGGGAAAGCCCAGGAAAGGGTTTCAGGCCTCTCTCAGAGGACATCAGATGCTTCAGCAATCAGGGCAAAGTTAACCTGCTGTGTGTGCCACATGTTGGTTTTGCTCAGATAAATTAAAAACAATTTGGGATTGGGGAGTTAAAGTGAGAGAGCATCTTCTACCTGGATGAACATGAATCATGGTCTAAGGGTGAACATTCTGTTGGGTTCTACCATTTACCAACTGCGTGACTATGGGTGTTTGCTAATTTCTCTAAACATCAGTTTCCACATCTCCAAACGGAGATGACAATGTTTCCCTCGTGATGTTGCTGTGAGGGCTGAATCAGACGTCACAAGCAGAGGCTGCCAAAATCTCTGGCACACATTCAGAGCTTCATGAGGGTTGGTGGCTTCTTTCTGCCACCAAATCTTAACAAGCCTTGCCCCTGGCATGAGGAGCTTCCAAATTTAGTATTGCCAGTGATGATGTTGACGGTGATGACGAGCTTAGAAAGGGTTACAAAACCTTACCGCTGGCCACACAACCATGGCGATATACTTAACGCTTCTGAACTACACACTTAAAATGGTTAGGATGGTAAATTTTATGTTATATGCATTTTACCAAATTAAAAAACAAAAACAAAAACACGAGTTCATGGTGGAACTGTCAAATCCGGCACTGATTCCAACTGCGGTGTGACCTCCTGCTTCTGCAGTGGGGCATTTTCAAGCAGCCCTTGTATCATACAGTCGAGGTAAGGAAGGTCATTTCAGATGTGAAATAAACAACATCCTCATCCCACCCTGGTATTGCAAGGCATGAACATAGTAGAACAAGCAACTGTGGAATTACAGTCGGGCGGAGAAATTGTCCACCCCCTTTAAAAGCGGGTCTGCACTGGAGAGCGGCTGTGTGTTGAATTTGGAATACAAGGCGCCATCCTCCAGCACGTGACACTGTCTCCAGGGAGAGTGGTGGTTTGTCAAACAGGCAGTACGGACTTCTTTGAATGCCTCTTAAGGCATTTACTCTAGAAAGGAGCTGGAGCATGATCATCAGCAGGTGGGGAAAGACTTACTGGGGGAAATTAACATGTCCAAGGCGCAGGGAAGAAAGGCTCAACAGAGAAAATAACACCCCCTCTCGGGACAGCGGGATTTGCACATCTGACACCATCATCTTCAGGACCATCCTGGGAGCACGTGTGGTTTCCATAACTGTCTCGGTGGTGCTACGAGGAGGCACAGGGTGGTGAAGGGATTTGCTCCAGGTGGGAGTGACATTGCTGTGGTCCTGGGGCCCTCATCCTTGTCCTGGCCACTGCACAAGGTGCCCTGATATGACCCCATGCACATCTTCAGATCTGCATACACATCACACACACACAACAGAACACACAAACACACATACCACACATAACACACCACCCTCTCACACTACGCACCACACAAACACACACACCACAAACACCATACGCACATTACATCACCCAAACACACACACAAACACACACACACACCACCCACTCACACTAAACACCACACACACCACACAAACACACACACACCACCCACTCACACTACACACCACACACACCACACAAACACACACACACCACCCAATCACACTACACACCACACAAACACACATACCACACACCACATACACCACACATACTACACACTACACACACACACACCACCCACTCACACTATACACCACATACACCACACAAACACACACACACCACCCACTCACACTACACACCATACACACCACACAAACACACACACACCACCCAATCACACTACACACCACACAAACACACATAACACACACCACATACACCACACACACTACACACCACACAAACATACACACACGCCGCCCACTTACACTATACACCACACACACCACACAAACACACACACCACACACTACATACACCACACACACTACACACTACACAAACACACACACACATGCTGCCCATTCACACTATACACCACACAAACACAAATACCACAAACACCACACACATTACACTACCCAAACACACACTACACATTACACATGACACATCACACCACACGCACTGCATACCATATATACACCACACACACATCACACCACTCAAACACACATCACACATACACATCACACCACATATATACACACCACACCACATATAAACACGTACACCACACCACACACATCACCCAAAGGCACATGCATTCCACATCACACACACGCAACACATGACACACTCTACACACATCATACATGCCACACCTCCACACACATACACCATACCACATACACATACACACACATATACTCATAAGCACATGCCATCTGGTGCTTTAAAAATAGCAAACTAAGAAAAAAAGACAAGCTGTCTACAGAATTTAATACAAAGGATCCAGGCTGTGCCCACACCCAGGACATTGTACTTATTCCTGTGGAGGTGAGGGCTGAGGGAGGACTCGTCCCTGGAAAGAATTCACCATGCGGCTCAGGAAAGAGTGCACTGGCCTGGAATGCGTGTGCCTGCCTCACTGCCCCACTCAGTCCCCACACAGTTACTTTTATCACCCTCACCTCACCGAGCTCCAACCAAGACACACACAGACACAGACACACAGACGGAGACGCACACAGACACACAGACACAGACACACACAGACACACAGACGGAGATGCACACAGACACACAGACATAGGCACACAGACGGAGACACACACAGACACACAGACACATAGACACTCACACAGACACACAGGCACACAGACACACAGACACACACAGACAGGCATACAAACACAGACAAGCACACACAGACACAGGCACACAAAGACACACACACATAGACATAAAACATGTACACACACGCAGACATACAGACACATACAGAGCGCTCTTGAGCGCTCAAGAAAGGCAAACTTATTGTACTGTTGTTGCAGGCACAGTTCCATTAGGAAGACAAATCTGATGACACAGATGAATTCAGAATGAAGCCAAATCTAAATGTCTTCTGGATGATAAATTTGTTTTTTATTTCTGTGCTGTTTTTTCCACACGGAACACACATCTCTCTAGTGGAGCAGGTCTTGCTGCCCAAGGATGCGTGCGCGCCTCTAGAAGAGATGGCCTCTGGTGATTAGCAGTGTGATATTTTAAGATGTGTGGCCGTGGGCGAGTCCCTTTACCTCTTTGTGGCATTAATGAAGTGAGGTAAAAACCACACGTGCCTCATGGGGCTGTCCTGACAATTTAACTGCGTGAGACGTGTGAGCAGTGTAGACAAGGAGTGTAGACAAGGCACCACTACACGCTAACTCTTGTGACAACTGCTGACACCCCTTGAGGTGTCAGAGTCTGGCAGGAGAATCCTGCGCCCGCGTTTCTTAGACCTTTCCCCAAACCACCAGGAGCTGCCCAGGGCCTGGGAGTCCCCGGTGTGCCCTCAGCCTGAGTTGCAAGGGGAACCCACCTTGGACTCCGAGGGTTGGCCTGGGGCTGCTGGATGCTGCACATCTTCCTTCTTTTGCTGACTTGAAGGGGGGAAGCTTCTCACTCAGGCTCAGACCCAGGGCTCCTGCCTCCCCTCAGAGCCCCGCATGTTGCCGCCACCAGCACCAGGAACTTCGGACACCTGCTGTCCCACACACGTGAGCCTAGACTTGGGCCTAAGAGTCAAGGAAGGTCAGGAAGGGACGACTTTGCTCCAGGGCCTACCCCAGAGACCTGAGGAGGGGAGAAGAGGTGCCGGCCCTGGGGCAGGCAGTGGGCCTGCACTGTGGCCACCGGACACGCGGTGCGCCCTGGTAGGTGCTGGAAGAAGCTGCCACCATCGTGGGAATTGGTACAGGGACCTCAGTGAAAGCCACAGCCTCATGCAGACCCCCGTCCCAGGGAGGCCTGCCCCTCCTTAGTCTGAGTCCTTAGCCCTGAGACACCCTGGCCCACCGTGATATAGTTTCCTTACTCTCACAGCCATGATCAGGTCGTCTTTCCCGTCGTCCCCAGGGGCCTCGAAGCCATCATCCCTTAGGAATCATTCTGGGGTGTCGGTCCACTGCCACCTATTGCCCTGGGGGTGGTATGAGAGGTGCCTGCCTCACCATCGAGGAGCCCTTGCTCCTACACGTCCCTCCTTGAGCCCAGGGTGCCAGAATCCACAGTCCTAGAGCCTGCTGTCAACAAATGACATCTCAGATCAACGGAGAGTCACTCCATACTTTTCAGAGCAAGCTGACAGCAAGAGAGCAGCCGTTCTGCATGTGGAACCCCAACCTCATCCCCCACGGCTGCTGAGAGTCTCCTGGAGCCGCTGCTGGGGAGACCCCTCCACCCGGCCGCAGCCTCCTGACACAGTCTCGTCCAAGACCAGGCATCCATCATCCGCACAGAAAATTCAGCCTCAGGAAATGGATAAAGGAGCGTGGGCTTGGCTGGGTGACAGAAGACAATGGAGGAGCCCGTGTTTGACAAGACAGCAAGGACACCTCTGATAGCAGGCCCGTGCAGTTGGCTCCTGCTTCCCATCACAGCAAATTACCTGGCAAGGGCAGGACGCTTTGGCAGGATTAATCACTACCTGGAAAACAATTTCACACTACAATAAACAGAAGAGAGAGAATAATAAACGCATTGCATTGTCCAGTTCTTAACCTGGGCCTTGACATATATTAAAAAACAAGTCAATTACTTTTCGCAACGACAGAAACTCATCTTGTTTAGCGAAATAAGATAAAGAAGTCTGGGGGTGGCGAGCCCCGGGCGGAAGGAAGGCAGCCTGAGATGATAAATAGGGACCGTCAACCTTCCCTCAGCCGCGGCTCCTCGCGAGCAGCCGGCTGACTCCGCCACGGCCCAGGGAGCAGCGGGAGGAGAGGCCTCGCGGAACACTGCGAGGGAAGGGACCTCAGCCACCACGGAGCTGTCATGAAGTATAGAAGGAAAACGCAACAAATAGCCAGTTATTTTTCAATAAAAGTGCCCCATCTCTTTGCAGGAGGGTTCCGTTCCTGTTTTTTACTCCATGTGGCTTCCTAGAGAGGCGCTGGGCTCTCTGAGTGGCGTCAGGGTGTGAGGTCGAAGGACACGCTCATTTCCCGAGACAAAGCTGGGTGGCTTTTCTTGACCGCCTGTCGGACAGACAGACTTTCTGCACTGATGGGAAATCACTCATGAGACATTTGAAAGAAAATACTTTAATCCTAAAATAAATGAGTTTTCACACCTACGGCTCATGGTACAAAGAAGCAGAAACCATTTTATTTTTGATTCCCAGGTTGTATGTGCTGGACAGACTCTGGGCTTTCTGGGGTCTGAATGTGTCATGTGGGAGGTGATCGGATTCTATTCTGGGCAGTGGAGGGTTTTTTTTGTGTAATCGACCAGAATTGTTTTTTTCGATGTGAGACAGTGGTTTGCAATGCTTCCCGGAGTATACAGGATGTCCCTGAAAATCACTTAAGGTGCCCTTTCCAACTGCAGAGCCTGTAATTCTCTTATGCCCTTTCGTGCTTGGCCCTTGTTGTTTCCATCCGTGGATCTGCGAGAAGAGCACCACAGAGCATTAAGTCGCCACTGGCGGCAGCGCGGACCTGGGTGGGCAGCCATTGACACAACTGCTAAGACATGGCACGTGCTTTCGGTGTCACTCCCATGACTGCTCTATTCACACGTGAAAATCTGCAAAGAAGTATGTCATGGACCTATCCAAAATAAACATGTATATGTAGATGTAGGGGCAGAAAGGTGGGATACCTTTCCTCACCCATTATGAGCCAACACTCCTCTGACAAAAGACAGGGTAACGAGAAAAGCATAATAACTTTACTTAATCAAAGTTTTACATGACACAAGAACCTTTAGAAACGAAGGCCTACAGACCAGGGAGACTGTCTGCGTGCTTCGGTTCAATGAGGAGTGGACCGTGCGCAGAAATGTGCTTGGGCAAAGGGTGGACCCAGTGGTGACAGACCAGGGGTGGGAGGGCAGCCAGGCCCGGCCATCTTGTCCCTGGCTTCTCTGTGCAGCTTTGCGGCCAGATATGGGGTAGAACCACTCTGGAATGAGGGTTTTCAAGGAAGAAGGGAGAGAGTGACCTTTCCTGGTGTTATGGTTTGCTCTGAGGGAGAGGGGTCCTGGTTTCTATGACTCCTTACCAGGGAGAAAGAGACAGGATGGCAGGGAGTGTCAGAGAGGCATGACTCTGAGGCCTTCCCATCTCCTTCGGTGCAAGTGCTCAGTGTGCCAGAGTGCCACACTGTGGGTTATTGTTCAATGAGCCCCAGCGTAAACAAAGGTTTCTTCTTTGTTAAATAGCATGCCAAGTTCTACAGGGGAAGCCTGTGCTCCCTTGTCTCCACTGTATGCACAGCACTATCAGGGAGCTTTGCTCAGGCACATCATCAACAGTTATTATATAATAACTGGATAAATATGTTCTATGCATTGCAAGAAAACTCTTCTCCTTTCTTTGTCCTGGCACCCCTTGTCCATCTCTCTAGCCCTTTCCAACTGCAGAACTGACCATTTCAGCAGGAGATGACAGAACACAGAGTCACCCTTTGGCCAAAGACTATGGACCACTCACAAGGGCCAGCTGGGGACCAGTCTTCCTAAAGCACATAGATTTGGGCTCCCATCTAGCCTAAGGAAAGACCGTTTCCCTCCCAGGAACAGGATGAAACGGAGAGGGAGGGATGGCTGGGGATTGGAAGGCAGGAGACACCGTCTAAGGGGAGCCCATGTGCAATTCAAAATTTGGAGTGTCAAGCCAGACACATGGAGGAGAACTCAGCCCAGGAATTCACCCAGAAATTCAAGGGCAAGGGTGCTCTGAATGATAAGAGCTGCGTTGTTTTCAAATTTTCAAAACTTCATTAGCCTCACACATCAAGAGCCTTTAGCTATGCAGATACTAGAGCCCTCTAGATATGCATGTCTGTCTAACCCAGAAAACCTTAAATTAGAATGGCTAAAGAAGCTGCTAATAGGTAGGTCAGGGCAGCCCAGACAAAGGCAGGCTCCTGTGACCCATGGGGAGACAGCATGCCAGCCAGCAGGTGGCTGCTTTGGGCTGAGTGGGCAGAAATCTGCTATGGATAGAGGGAGTCAGGAAAGATTTTTTTCCCCAAGTATTTCACTTGCCAGCCTGCCACAATGCCTGAAATTCCTCATTGGAATCCAAATTTTGATTTCATATGTTCCCTCCACAAGCGTGTGCTACCTTCAGGGCTGAATAACCCAGAAACCACCATATGCTTTTTGAACTCGTCTTGTGAATTAATGCATTATTTTTCCCACCATTGGACAGCAAGCTGAGTACAAGATCCCACTGGAATGGAATGTAGAAGCAATACACTTTACTGCGGAGAGAAAGCAGGGAAAGAAAAAACAGTAAGGAGTGTGATCCAGAAATCCAGACCCTGGAAAAGCAAAAGTCCCCAGGCCCTGAGGACATGGGGAAAGTGGCTGTGAAAATACCAAGAGGAGAGGAAGGGGGAAGAGGCTGCGGGGCCCCAGAGGACTCCCAGGCCCAGCCCTCAGCTCTCACCTCCAGCCCCTCCTGCCTCTCTGCTCTGGTGCTCCCTTGCCAGCTCCTGGGGCTTTGTCCAGGAGGGTAATTATGGCTCTATAAAGGCACCTGACATCTCTGAAATGAGGTGCGTGTGGGCTGGTGGAGGGTCGTGTTGCTGTGAGTCCAGGAAGTCACCCCACGTCAGCAACTTGAAACACTGCGTCTGCACAGGCCGCGTGGAGAAGGACCGTGGGCACCGCTGGAGAATATAAGGGGAATTCGTCGGGAGGGGTTCCTTGTCTTCTGTGAGAGTTCTCAGTATGAACCAGTGCTCGAAGGATGAGTCTGCCTGCTGCCACCCTCTGAAGGAAGGCAAGTCAGGGCTCAGAGAGGGGAAAGGCTCGTGCAAGGTCAAGACATATGTGCCAGACAGCGCCCCAACCGAGGCTTTAGGACCAAGGCCTCATCCTCCCGCAGAGCCCTGCCGTCTGCACCTCAGCTATGCTGCAACATCCTGGAGGTCGTCCCTTGCTGAGCTGCAGTCCCGGCATGTTTTACTTTCCCGAGCTTGATCACTGCTCAGCCTCGCCTGCATCCTCGCCTGCCCATGAGCTCCCGAAAGCAGGAGAGGCCGTTTATCATTTTAATGGGATCCTCACATTCAGATATTAGAGGCTTCTAATTTATTGGTGCTCCAGGATGAGAGAGCAAAGAAGTCATTTCCTACTGGCTCTGTGAGGCCTTCTAGTTAACCCCCAGAGAGCACCTCTGCGACATCATCCGGTTTGGGTGAAGCTGCCCCTCCTCCCTGCCCCTCCCAGTGGAAGGCTCCTGTCCATCCTGTCTGCCTCCACCAGGCACACGCCACGCCTGGCCTCCTCCTGGTCACCGAGATCCGCTTCTCATCTCTGGCTGGCTGGTACTAATGCCACTGTAACAGAGTGTGTGTGGCCTATGTCCTGCAGGTGCTGGAGGTCACAGAAGGTGACCACTATGCACAGCCCTCACCACCTTCTCCTTGAATTTTCCCTTCCCATCCAAATCTGGAGGTGGGGTCTTACTGTGCCATCTCTCAGACACTTGCTTCAAGCCAGCCCTGGGGATGCACGAGACATCTTCTGAAGCTGCTGTGAGACCAAGACAGGCACTGAGCCAGTGGACCATGGCAGCTTCCCCAGGGTCCCCTAGGCTGCAGTGGGCATCTGTGTCCTGGGCAGGAGCAGGGTGGGGGGGGGGTGAACACCCCACGGGCTTGCTGCTGGGTCCACTGTCCCCTGGGGAGTCCTGATTCACAGAGACCAAGCTGTGCATGAGAAAGGATGCTAGAAAGCTTGGCCACATACTACCCATGTTCCCACCACCTCATGAAATGTTTCCTCCCCTGGGTTATCCCTGCTTCCCTAGTTACTGCACAGAGTGATCATGAAAGTTAAATTAAATATGATAAATTATAAAAGAGGTAGGCAAGTGTTATCTGAGTGCCACTCAGGCCTCCCCCACTTGTGGGGACAATGAGGTCGTATGAACAGATGAACAGTCACCCAGATGTTCCCTGACTCCATAGCCCCCCTGCTGTGACAGCCCAGGCCCTGGAAGGTCTATCCCTGCAGCCCCTAGGAATGGCCAGCTCATCCACACTGTCCTGGAGGCCACCGTCCCCAGGTCACGTCCGCTGAAATAAGGACACAGATATTTCCTGCTATTGTGACAATGTGTAATTCCAACCCAGGCTCCGCACCAAGGGCCTCAGCTTGTTCAGTCCTTGCAGTGACCTGGCTTGCTGCTGTCATCCACACGTCCATGGATGAGGGGAAAAGCTTTTCAAGGTGAAGCACCTCCCAAGGTCTCACAGACAGCAGGTGATGGAGACAGATCTGCCCCAGGCAGTGTGACCCAGGGCCTGTTGTGTGTGACCCACCTCTGGGTCCTGGGGGCCCCAGAGCCCACGGCGCCTGGCCCGACGCCATAATTCCCCTCAGAGAGGCCTCAGTCCTGGTCGACTCCCACTCCTTCTGGAAGAAGTCAGCCTCCCCTTGACCCTGGGAGGACCGCTGGGCACATTCAGAGTCCCTTTCACATCCAGGACAGTGATGGTTCAGTGCACATGTCACCCTGACTGGGCCACTGGGCGCCTGGACAAGTGGTCAGACATTATTCTGGGCGAGTGTGTGAGGGTGTTTCTGGATGAGATTAACATTTGACTGGTAAACTGAGGAAGCAGATGGCCCCCTGGATGTGCGAGAGACCTGTCCAATCAATAGAAGACCTGATTAACACAAAAGGCTGACCCTCCCCGAGGAAAAGGGAATCCTTCCTGCCTAACAGCCGCAAACCTAGACATCAGCTTTCTCCTGCCTTGGGCACAGACTGAAACTTTCTCAGTTAGTTTCCAAGTTCCCTGAGTTAAACTGTGATAACTGTCACTTATTGGGCTCCACCCATATGCTAAATGGTGTGACAAGTGATTTTCCAGTCTTGCCTATTTAGTCCCTAGGGCTGCTCTGTGGGACCATTGGCATAGACATGTCTAGTGTCACAGTTACTCTGAGAGAGAGTTCTCACCCCCAGGCCTGTCAATTCATCATCAGTAAACTTTGTATTCCTACTGTGTCAGGTGACCAGTCAAACAGATAAAATTGTACCTGCCTTTGTGAAGCAACAGTCTACTAAGGAAGAAGAACATTAAACAAACAGAGGCCGTGCATTAACTTATATTCACAATAGTCATAAAAGTTGTGAAGGTAAAATACAGTGACCCAGCAGGAATGCCATCTGGCTGGCACACCGGGAGGGAAGTGGCACAGCCACAGACCAGGGACAGAGGCTGGTGGCCAGTGATCTCAGGGGTTGCTGATGACAGTGGGTTGATTCTAAGAGTGATGGAGCAACTCTCAGGGGCTTTCAACTGCACAGATAAGATCGCTATAATTGCATTTTGAAAATAATGCTCTGGAGGGACTAAGAGTTGATGGGAGAAGATGAATCCGGAAGCTGCTGTGTCTAGGACAGAGGGTGGCTTAGCCTAGGAAGATGGCAGAGGAGAAGGAGGAAAGAGGGGAAGAGGTGGCAGGCCTTGGTGCAAGATTAGGTTGGGGATGAAATGGGAAGTGCCAAGAATAATTCCAATTCTCCGTCTATACAGTCAGGTTGGCGGAGGGTCACCATGGGACACCGGCCTGGAGGCATAAAGTTGCATAGCCAGGAGGCAGCCTTGGAATAAGAACCAAAGAAAAATACTCTAAAGGGGGAGAGAAGTTCCAGGAGGGATCATGAGAGAGCCCAGTGGATGGAAGCCCAAGAATCATCTAGTCCCTGCCCATAAGGACAGCTTATGAGGTCATTCAAGGTGACCAATAGCTAGTCAACGCCATTGGCTTTTCAGTGAGTCAGGGGATATCTGAGAGATCTGAGAGTTTATGGGGAACTATGATCTGGAGTGGCTTGCAGGAGATCAACTCCTTTGGATTAAAGTGATGTTTTAGCTCATATTTCCCAAAAAGCGGAGCTTGAGAGGGATTTCCAGGCTATTGCTTTGCTAAGGTGTAATCCCAAGGGTAATGGAGCGAAGAGGTCAGCAGGCAGAGCGAATACATGTGTGTCATTGAGCCAACAGTCCCATTTGGCTAATGTGTTCCCTGGGGACACTTCCTGACAGTCTGCAAGCTGTATCCCCAGACCATGTCTCCGTGGTGAAAAGGGGAGACTCCCCTCCCTCTTCTGTCTCCAACATGCCAACATCTTACCTGGGGCACGCTTTCCTCCTGCACTTGTAGATGGCCCCAGTGTGTGCACCACATTGATCTCAGGGCGTTCCCACCTATTCCTAACCCAGAAAGCCCAGGACGCGGAGATTAGATGCTGTCAGCTCATGCCCCAGGCTGATCTGAGTGCTTGCAGCCCTGGGTGCCACAGCCACAACCAGGGCTCAGACAAATGGGAAGCAGGGCCCAGAGACACATGAGAGGAGAGGCTTACAGTGCTCCGCAGAAGGTCGGAGCTGGACACTGCTGTGCAGAGGAGACTGAGCCCCACCTGGCTGAACGCTGCCTCTGACCATGAACCCGGCCAGGCCCAGGGTTGGTGTCGAGCACAGAGAATTCACTTCTGCTGCCCTGGCCACCGAGGAAGAGGGACAGATGTCTTTCACATGAAGTCACCCCTCAGTCACTTACAGGACAGGGAGAAGAGGAGTCAAGGTCCCGGACACTCCAGGGGGACAGAAGACCCGATCATTTAAACATGGCTTTGGAAGGAGCAAGACTGTGAACTCCCAGGGCACTGGCCTCCGCAGATGTTTGCATCATTTGCATATGAAAAGGATCATTGGGCTTTAATAGTCAACGATGACAGAGTGCAGGAGAGGACTAAGAATTAGCTATGGGTAAACCACAAAGCCTATGACAAAAAGGGGTGTAAAATAGGAGGTGGCCAAGGCTGTCTGGGAGTAGGACTCAGGATTCTGTCTTCCATCTGCTCCTGAAGAAGCAGAACGTGCATGGCTGGGAGAGGCCTGGCCTCCCGGTCTGTGCCAGAGCTGGGCAGCGTGGGTGGGGGGCTGGGCAGGTGCACCTGTGCACCCTGGGGACAGCCCTTCCTGCTGGCAGTGCATGGAGTGGGAGACATTGGGCAGACCCACAACAGGCCCCTCTCTAATTTAGTTTATCTCCATATCGGGCAGATTTTAACCTTTTGTTGTGGTGAGGGAGCTCGCTGATTTCCTGAGAGACTAGCTCTCCACTAAAGTCCCATCTCAGCATGTGAGGTTCACTCGCTGCCCAATGGGCGAAAGGAAGTCGCCTTGCCCCACTCTCGCCTTGGAGGGAGCCTGACCACATAGCGGCTTCATAATCATTACAGCCACGGTTACTGAGCACTTGCCATGTCACCTATTTGTTTGCTAACACTACCACACTGAAAGAAAGGAATTATTATTCCCATTTTACAGAAGAGGAAACTGAGTTGTAGGACTGTTGACTGCTTGGCTGGTGGCCAAAGAGCAAAGGGGGGATGGCGACAACACATGTGGCCAACACGCAGCTCCCGAAGCAGAACTCGGTGCCACCTGCGTCTTCCTGGGTCTGGGGCAACAACAGAAAATACTGCATCACTGCAGGCGGATTTGGTAAGACTTGCCTCTGAAAAGTAAGAGTCAACTTGTTTATCTGTTCTTCATGTAAATATCCACCTGCTGTTAGAAGAGAGAGGGTTTGTGTTCTTTCTTTTTTTAAAAAAAATTGGCTTTAAAGAGGCACTGAAGGATTTAACTCAGGGCATCTCAGGGCATGTGCATCGTTAGTGGGGAGTGTGGCAGCAGGAGCTTTTCCCTGTGTTTGTGTTTGAGGTGTTGTTTTTTTTTTTCCCCTTTTCTAAGCAAAAGTAACTTCTAAGTTTTTATCTAAGCATGTCCACTGTCAGCCCCTCTGGGGCCTGCTAATGCTTAGCTAAGCTGAAAATGCAGTGATGCTCAGGGCTCCTGCATATTCTTGGGAAAAGGAGTCCCCAGGCCAGACAGTGGCAGTAACTTCTTTTCAGGGACTTCAGCAACAAGCTCAGTGGTGTCAGCTGTAAATGGCTCTTTCCATGGTGTGTGTGTGTGTGTGTGTGTGTGTGTGTGTGTGAGAGAGAGAGAGAGAGAGAGACAGAGAGAGGGAGAGAGAGGAGGGAGGGAGGGAGAGAGGGGGACTTTCTTCTCCTTTGGGTGACCCAGGCGAACGCACTGTAAAAATATACCTGGTGACTTCAGCTGAGGGCAGGTGACGAGCTGCTTATCCTCTGTTCTCCTGAGCCTTTCTCTTGGCATTTTGCCAATCTCATCCTTTTTGTGATCAAAAATGCAATTCCTACATCTCTACCACCTGTCAAACTGCCATTTGATCCTAAAAAGGACCTTTCCCAAGACAGTTTGCAGCCTAGTCCCTCAGCCCTTGAGCCATTGGCCTCTGTGACACCGTGCAGTGCGTCAGTGCAGTAGTTGTCGTATCTGACCGCAAAGTGTCAGCGTTGGCAGGGATTTTGGAGATAATGGTCCCATGCCAGCCCTGAGCACTGAAAGAGGTTTGCTGACCAGGAGACTAGGGCAAGCAGTGTCCAGGGTCTGCAGTCAAGGTCCTGGTTACACTCATGCCCTGCCCCCCCTCCACCCTGCGGGGGCCTCTTTCTTGGGAGCAGGTGAAGGAGGCCAAGCTGGGCAGGCCGGTCCTCACTGTGCGGCTGAGCTACCTCCTCTCAGAGTTACAGGGAGCCTAGGACACTCGGGGAGGACCCTGCGCCCACCCCCATGAGTTGCCTAAACTTCTAAGCAGAGAGAAGGGCGCAGCCCACGCTCTACCCCTCCCTCACTGGGATACACTTCCCGTGCGTTCCCATGGCTACAGACGCAGACAGAACTCCGCAGAGCTGGGTGAAAAAATAGGCCATCTGTTTGGAATATATCTAGGCTTTACATTGAAAACACCAAAATCCTTAAAGAGACTTGAGGCTCAGAAAGGGGCTGCTGATTTGTAATGTGCCTTCCAGTATGAGAACACCGTGTTCCCCTCCCAGGGGAGCCTTTAGCAAGTCCCCCTAACTCGCTGCTCCAAGCAGACCTAGCGCTCGGCTGGCCATGGTCCTCAGCCCCCTTGAGACCGGAGCACCCACTGGCTGCATTCAAGGCCACGCTTGTCCTCAGGTCCCACCTCTGTGGTCCTCCTGTCTCAGGAAGCACTGACTCTCCCCAGGTGCAGAGATTTATTCTCCACTTCCTCTTCCTCATCCCGCTCCACACCCCAGGTAGCACCGGCCGTGTGGGCCCCAGTGGTGATGGATAAAGGCTCCTGCCTGTCCGGCTCACGGTGCGATGTGCCTCCCCCAAGTCCCTTCTGCCCTCGTCCCCTACACACTCAGCACTCCCGCACCTGTCTTGCCCCTGCAGGGGGAGCAGCTCACGGTGATGCAGTGCCATCCTGCTGGACACCAGCCCCGGCACCGGCCTGTGGAGGCTTTGGCAGCCTCATTCGGGGTGGGGTATTACAACATGGGAAGCAGGAGGCAGAGGAGAAGGCAGAGGAGGAAGGACAGACACATCCAGGTAATGGGGAAAGATAATGCTGAGCCTCTCAAGTCACTTGGCCCAGACCCTCCTCCCTCTCCCCAGCTCAGCCTTCCTAGGGCCTGAAAACCTGGCAACCGACAAACAGTGCTGTTGTCCTCAGCTTCCAGTTCCTCTGGGTTCAATTCTAGAAGTCAGCACTGAGGCACCGAGTTTGCAGTCTCACCGTTCCACCAGAGCACTGAGCGAAGCAGTACCGCCCTGAGTCAACATCCCTGAACACATTTCTATCTGTTCATTTGCCTTTGAGCAATGCAGAAAGCACATGTGTTCATTCCCCCTCTCCCCTCAGGCCACGCTTAGTAAGGCCATCGCAGAAGCTGGAGAAGGCAGTGTGAGTCACCAGGTGGCTTTCTGATCTGCTCTGGCACTTGCTCTGGCTCTCGAATCTCATGGGGAACAGGGGCCACCATCAGTGCCTGGTGTGAGCACAGCACCCCATCCAGAGGGAAGAAACGAGAGGGGCACCAGGGGGGCCCCAGGGGAGAGGCAGTGTCTAGACTCAGAAGTGCTGCCCAAGTGCAATTCCAACTAATTAAAAAAAAAATTGATATTATCACTTAAAAAATAATGCCTCCTGGACTCAGCACAGATCTGCTTTAATCACATTGTCTCCTCTGCCAAGGATCATTGTCCTCGTCATGTGAAGCCAGAGACCACACCGAGTGACAGTGCTGTCCACCACCATGAGGCACGAGACAGCTGCTGCCTCCCACCGGGAAGCCCATCCTTTGTGCAGCTAGTGAGGTGAACTTTGCTCCCAGCCACGTTGACAACTTGTAAGTCGACACTAGGATCTGATAACCTGCTCCATTGACCTACGCCAGGACGGTGCGTCCAGGGGAGCTAATGGAGCCGGAGGAGCCAGTCGGTGTGTGTTACACTCCACAGGCTGTCTCAGCAAGTCCTCACAGCCACTGTGGGATGGAAGTAACATAGCCCTCATGTCACCTGTGGAAATGTGAGCTCGCACGGCTGGTGGGAGGCAGTGCTGCAATTTGAACCCAGTTCTGCGTAAAGGTCAGAGAGTTTTCTTTCTATACCTTTGATTTGTGTGATGATTTATCGATGTGATGTATATGTCCTGACTCCACAGTGTGTTCTCTGTGCTAAGCTGGGTAGATGGGGAAGCCACTGCTTAGACAGACAGAGTTGTGCCTGAGCTTACAGGAGGGTTGGGGGTATGGTGTGGGCCAGGGCTAACGGTGTTGCACAGGTAGCCCTTCAGATCTACCTACGCCTGGCACAAAATAGGCATCACCAGGACACAGATGACACATACATGCCAGACAGCCTTGAAATAAAGCTAAAACATTATGATTTTTATAGCATGGAGTCCAGGAAGCTAAGCTGGTATCATATGTATGCTGTGGTCAAAATAAAGGGCAGGAATAGCACTGACTGTTAATTTTAATCAAAGGCTACCCAACCATCTCAGAGTGTCTACCTTGTCCTCCAGATCTCTAGGAAGGACAAATGTATGATTTCCCTCCAGAATTCTTTCTAATGTACAACATCCTTACTAGGTTGTACACTAACTATACTGTTGCTCTTTCTGAAGTCTGGCTAAAATCAGAGTGTGATTGCGATGTTGTCTGCTGTCAGGAGTTCAATGCAGTTATGGAAATGCATGAATAAAACGTAGTGGCTGGACATTTAGGGATATGACATGGTAGTCAGTGGTGATGAACAACATGTACCCTCAGCAACATGAGCAGTATTGTGGTAAAAAACAAAAAAAGGAAGAGACAAAACATGATCCATAAGACCGTGCTGTTGAGGAATATTAACGATAATGATGTCAGCAAGACGACGGACTAGGAAGCTCCAGGTCCTTGTTCTCCCATAGAAACATCAAACAAAAGAATGAGAGTGGCTGAAATCACTTCACAGGAGCTCTGGAAATCATGAGACTCACCTTAGATCCAATGACACAATAGGTTGAAAGTGAAAAGACAGAAAAAGATATTAGATGCAAATAGTAACCAAAAGAGAGCAAGGGTGGTTTTACTAATATCAGACAAAATAGACTTTAAGTTAAAAACTGTTACAGAAGACAAACAAGGACATTATATTAATATCATATAATGACCGAAGGGTCAATTCACCAAGAAGATAAACACAAATATATATATGTACCAAACATCGAAGTTTCTAAATACATGAAGCAAGAGTTGGCATAATTGAAGGGAGAAACAGACAGCAATAATAGGAGACTTCAGTACCCCCCTTCACTAATGGATCAAACAACCAGGCAGGGGTCAATGAGGAAAGAGGACCCCTGACAAGACTGTACACCCACCGGACCTAGCAGACACGTGCAGAACATGCCACTGAATAGCAGAATACACATTTTTCTCAAGAGCACATGGAACATTCTCCAGGATAGACCATATGTTAGTCCACAAAACAAGTCTTAATAAATGCTAAAAGACTGAAATAACACAAAGTATCTTTTCAAACCACAGTGGAATAAAACTAGAAATCAACAGCAGAAAGAAATTTGAAATTCACAACTGAAAACTGGAAAGTAAACACCACTCTCTTAAATAATGGGTAGAAGAAGAAAGCACAGGAAATACTGTAAAACATTTTGGGACAAATGAAAATAAACGTGCAACATGCTGAAATTACAGAATGCAGCAAAAAAAGTGCTAAAAAGGAAATTTATTACTGTAAATGCTTATTAAAATAGAAAAATATTCAACAACCTAATTCAACTCAACAACCTAAATTTATATCTTAAGGAGCTAGAGAAGTAAAAACAAACTAAACCCAAAGCTATTAATAACAGAAGGAAGGAACAATAAAAAATTCAAAGCAAAGATAAATAAAATTGACAATAGGAAAATAATAGAGAAAATTAATGAAATGAAGAGTTTGTTCTTCAAAAATATCAATAAAATAGACAAATCCTTAGCTAGACTAAGATAAAAAGAAGGAAGTTTCAAATAACTAGAATCAGAAATGATAAGAGGGCATTGCTACCAATTTTACAGAAATAAAAAGGATTGGAAGAGAGTGCTGTGAACAACTGTATACTTGCATAAATAAATAACCTAGGTGAAATGGACAAATTTCCAGAAACATGTAAGCCACCAAGACTTAATCATGAAGACATAAAAAAATCTGAATAGATCTACAACTAGTGAGGAGATTGAATCGGTAATCAAAACCCTCCCAACAGAGAAACACCTAGGACCACATGGCTTCACTGGTGCTTTCTACCAAACATGTAAACACCAGTCTTCAAACTCTTTGGAAAAAATTGAAGAGAGAACACTTCCAAATTCATTCTACCAGGCCAACATTACCCTGATGCTAAAATGGGAAAAATAACTAAAGAGAAACTTTCTTTAAAAAATGATATTTCAATGGCCAATAAATAAAAAAAGAATGAACCTCAACAGTCATCAGAGAAATGTAAGTTAGGATGACAATGACTAAACATTAAAAGATCAATAATACCAAATATTGGTGAGGATGTAGGAGAAAAAGTATTAGAACTCTCACATGCTTTTATTAAGAATATAAACTGGTACAAATCTTTGGAAGGCTGTCACCCCTGCTAAAAGTAGGCATGAGCTCACTCGGTAACTCAATAGTTCTAATCTTAGACATACATCATGGAACTGTGCGGTGCATTCACCCACCTTGTCACACAAAGTGTCCAAAGCAACACTACCCCTAAAGGCCCCAGCTGGAAACCACTCAAATGTCCATCAGCAGTAGAATGGATAAACAAATTATGGTGTATTCATACTTTGGAATTCTATATTATGTTTTGTACTTTATCATAGAAAATGATATAATTTTCATGTTTCTGCTAGTGCTGGGGTCTTTCTAAACTCCTGATTTT
The DNA here is from genome assembly GCA_963574885.1 of Lepilemur ruficaudatus. Lineage (NCBI taxonomy): Eukaryota > Metazoa > Chordata > Mammalia > Primates > Lepilemuridae > Lepilemur > Lepilemur ruficaudatus. The sequence goes on from CAUYRT010081788.1 coordinate 43,144, forward strand.
TTTTAATTTTATTTCATTTTATTTGAAAACGTGTGTTCAACCTTTCATTTAAATTTCCATTTCATTACAGCAATAAGACCCTAGGGGTGGTGCATTTTCTATGAAATGATTATTGCCTTGGACCTGAGGTGCTGCCTCGCACAATGCATCAGAGGAGGAGGTGTTGGTGGTTGTAACCTCCTCGCTTGAAAGGCACCGCCTGGTCTAGTCTTTGTGAAGGAACAAAATAAGTTCGCTTCCTTGGGCAGTGCCACCCACCTCAGCAAATGACAATGCTAGAGCACAGATCCCACCGCACAGTTATTTACAAAGTCCCAGGTGAACTCTTGGCAAGAGAAGGAAAATATGCATCCTGGGCATGGGTAGGGTGTGTGGGTAGTGGGCAGCGGCCAGACCATGACACTTGCCTGCCCCCTCCCTGAGACCCCCAGCCAGCTGCCTGGCCTTTTTTCCCCTGCCCCTGTGCCGACTTCCTTCCCCACGGCCACTCCCCAACACCCTAAACTCCTGATTTTTAAGAAATCTGCCCACCCCTGGGGAAAAAAAGGAAATAAAATATATGATAGATACACATATGTATCTCTCTAAATGACCCTCTCTATTGATACAAAGATTCTGGTTCTTGGGATGTGAAAACATTGAGGCCACCAAACGATCCCAATGTTGTTTACCAAGGTGTAGTAGAGCAAGGATAGTGGCAAATCATTTTCTATGGCTCATTTTGAGAGGCAAAACATAATGTTTCTCTCCTTAAATCTGTGCTAGTTTGGTTTACTTGTTCAGTAGAATGTGGTTACAGTGCTATTTGGGGACATCCAAGGGAGGACATAAGACAGGCTGCAGCTTCCACCTGAGTCTCTCTGAACACTTATTCTAGGTGAATGCAGACAGAAAAAGCTAGGCAACTGTGAGACAGAGAGGCTGGGAGGCCATGTGTAGGTTCCCTAGTCAATGATCTCAGCCAATCACAGCCTTCCAGCCACCCCTGAAAAAGTTCCAAGACGTGATGAATAAAAGTACTCTCCAGGCTTGCCTGTCCACCAGCTAAGCACCACCAAGTGACCTCATTCTATGCCATGGGGGAGCAGAAGAATAAGCTGAAGTCTGCCTAAATTCTTGACTCAGAAACTATGAGATACAATTAAATGGCTACTATTATATTTTAAGTCTCTAAGTCTTATGTCAATATGTGTGTGTGTTTATATACATATATATTAATTATATCATATGGCAATAGATTATGAGGGCAGGATTTGGAATTTGATGGCTGAGTTAGTGCTCAGATGTAACATGATTCTAAAACATACAGAATTTGATTCAGGATGTTTGGCAAGCAGAAGCTATAGGGTCCTCAAGGAAACTAAGTGAAACATAGAAGGTCAGGGAGGAAATTTTACTGGAGGCAGGATGAAAGAAAATCCTTGTTGCATAGTGGTGGAATTTGTAAAATTTTTGCCTGCCGTGCTGTGGAACAAAGTATATAAGCTGAAAAAACTGGTGGATTTGGCTAAAGAGATTTCCAGGCAGAATGTCCAAAGTGCCACCTGGTTTCTCATAGCGGCTCATAATGGGATCTGGATAAAGGCAAATTCAGTAAAAAGTTTCCAAGCAAAATCTAGAGGGAACTATAAAGGATCCAGGACTTGACAGATTCTTCAACAGAACTGTTTCTCATTCCCAGCCTCTCTAGAGTCGAAAGGCTCACAACATAAACAATAGCCTCAAGGTAAGGATCATGTCAAAGGTGTGCCCATAAGCCTTTTTTAGGAGACTTTAGAAATACTTAGGGACATGTCTCATAGTGGTTCTCAGCTAGATGAAAATGCTTCTAAGAGTGTTGAGGGTGTTAGTCTCTACAACACTGTCGCTTAGTCCAAGCCAGGAAAGTTTCATCTTGAATAGATATGTGAGTGTGCCTTTTGCTAATGGAAAACAATATATTTGTATGAAATAACATTATAGAAGCCCACAAAGTTTTTAATGGAATTGTACTGATAGATGCACCATCAACTTGGACTAAAAGGATCAGAGACTACTTAAAATATGAGTCCTTTGGGTCCACAACTTCCTCTGGGCAGAAATCAAGCTGAGAAAGCTGTCCAGCTTCAAATGCAGGTCATTTCTTAAACAGGGAAGGATGATTCAGAGGGCAGAAACCAGAGGTAGGACCCGCTGTCATTCCCAGGAAGGAGACCTAATTAATGAATTCACAGGAGGTGCCTAACTGCATTTCAGAATTGCTGTGACCTTTCCCTTCTTCCCCTTTATGAACGAAGTGTGGATTGTAGTTATCCTATATCTGCCCCACCATTGTCTTTTGGATGTGAGAGATGCAGAAAACTTGTCTCTTTAGTACGTAGGTCTTTAGATTGAGAGGAACTTCACTTGAGGAAGTATAACAGAAGCTCTTCTGCTCCTGGACCTGATTTAGATCATGATATCTGGATTTAGATAGTGATATCCTGGATTTTAGGTAATGATGTCCAACTCCCTCTATCAAGGTCCAGGCATAAGCGAAGCCATCTCAGACCCTCCAGACTGGACCTTCTGGCAGCTGAGAACCACTTAAATAATTTCAGTCAACACCACAAGACAAAGAAGAATCACCCAGTTGTACCTGGCATTCCTAACCAACAAAATTGTGACTTATAATATATTGCTTGTTTTAAGCCACTACATTTTGGGGCGGTTTGTTCCACAGCAAGGGAAAGTCAGAACACAAAGCATATGTGTTTGCTACAATCTTAAGACTTATTTCACCCTGCTTTCTGATATACCTGATTCCTACCCATACACCTTACCAGAATGTGATTTCTTTAAAAGGATCACTATTGTCTTAATCATGTTTGTGTCCCTCACAGCACTTAGCACAGTCTCCGGGCCATGGTAGGTACCTCACGTGGAAAAGTTAGGACCAGAGCCTAGCTGTGTTTCTCTTTGTCATTTCTTCCACATGCACATTTTAGCTCTTTCTCTAATTCTAAGCATCATGTTAGAGCTCCGGCACGCCTGAGCCCTTATCACAATGTGTAGCAAAAAAGAGAAGGAGGTGGAAAATTGCAGGGCAGCATGATACGCATTGGTTGTGGGGCAGTTACCCAGTTAGGGGAAGGTAAAGGGAGTGCGGAAAGGTTTCCATGAGAGAACAGAATGATCTGAGCCTTGAAGGGTGATGGGAGGTGAAAGGATGCAGCGGGAGATTAACGGTGTACAAAGAGGGAAGAGCACATGCAGTGGCAGAGAAGAGCCAGTGAGCATCCCTGGGGCTTGAGGCACTTGTGGACCATTGGCAGGAGGTGGTGCTGGAAAGGTCGCAGGACTCTGCATTCCATACTCAGGATTTCATATTGAAAGCTGTTCAAAGGCTTTAAGCAAGGGTTAGAGAAGAGCTGATTAAAACTTTAAAAAGTTCACCCCAACAGCTATAGCAGGAACTGAAGCCACAGCAGCAACACAGGCAGGCCCAGGAGGGTGTGACTCAGGTAGCAGTGGTGAGGGGCAGACTTGGGAGGCATTGGTGCAGCACGGCCACCAGGGCTGTGTGGGCAGTAATGAGAGGAAGGCTTCCAGGACAAACCCAGGTTACTGTCTGGGGTAAAGAAAGTGCTGAGAGAAAGAAGAAATGTGAGGTTGGGGGTGAGGCCCAGGCTCAGTGTTGAGGCACATGTTGGAGACAGGGCATTCGATTAGAGTTGGAAACCGAGAGGAGGTATAAACCCATCTCAGATATGTTACATTTGAGTTTCCTGCAGAGCATCTACCTGGAAAGGTGCAGCAGGCTGCAAGAGTGACAAGAAGCTTTGGGGCTGCAGATTCAGATGCAGGAGGTATCAGGGCATTGGCAGTGACGACACCATAGCTTTGGATGAGAACACTCCTGGAGTATGCAGCATGCAACAAGGGAGATGTGGAGGTGGCCATCTGGAAAAGGCACTGAGAAGCTCTCCCCAGGCCAACAGGACATCATCAGGGTCACATAGGACCAGGGGAGGAGAGCCAAAGTTTCCAAAGTAAGACACAGTCATATGCTTCAAATGCTATAGTGAAGTTGAGTGTGTTCACATGGATTTGGCAAATGCAAACGAATTTGTACTGTGACAAGGGTGATGTCCATTGCATGGTATGGGGGGAAACAATTTGCAAGAGAGACGACCAACAAAAACTACTCCTTCAAGGAGAGTGCATTTTGCAAGTTCCAGGGGGGCCAAGTGAATGCCTGCTGAGTGTGCACAGGCAGGGGATGGGCCGTCCCTCCTGAGAAATGCTGTGTGGGAGTCACATTCCCCTCGGAGAGGCAGGCACAGGCAGGGAGGGGATGGGGCCATGCAGTGAAGGGGATATCGTTGCTTGTTTTGTTTTGTATTTATTTTACCAAATGAAAGAATAGCTTTCCAAAACAGACAGTTGAACATTTGCAGCCGGAGGAGTATGGAAGAATTAGAGTGATACGTGGATGAAAGAATCCGAAGCAAACAGGACCACGATGGCTCACCTCAGGGGCAATGAGTGACGTCAGGGGCAAGGAAGCGTGGAGGCCAGGGCCACCTTCATTCAACCCCAGGAAGCGTCAGGCCAGAAGACCAGCTGGGAGCACGCTCTTTAGAAATTTGCTTCTCCCATGTGTTTTGACTTAGAGCAGTCGAATCACCATGAAGGGGCCATGTTTCACTGGAATCTCTAACTTTTAGAAAATACAATATTATAAAGTTTAATAGTGAAGGTTCTGGGATAAAATGGCTCACATTCAAAGTCAGTTCTCAGGATTTTATATCGAAGGTGATGGGAAGATGTTCCAAGGTCTTCAGCAAGGGGTAGAGAAAGGCTGATTAGTGTTTCAAAAAGTTTACCCCAGCAGCAGTAGCAGGAGCTGAAAAATGAGCTTATTTTCTATAAACTTCCTTGTTTGTAAAATAGGCAATATTCTGACCTCAAAGTGTTGTTGGAGGAATAAATCAGATAACGAACAAAAAGCACTTGGAATAATGCCAGACTTGGCACAAGCATTTCATAACTGTAGCTGCTTCTAATTATTATTACTTATTAACTAACAATTATTTCCCTCTGGGCCCTTCAGAAGTTTCTTTGGTGCTTCACCTATGAACAGAAAAGGACAGAAGCTGTTGGGGACATAAAGCAAGCCAGAATGTCCCCTGCCACGGTGGGGCTCCCAGCTGGCTTCTCTGCTCACATTGCTGCTCCCTGCAGCTCCTGTCTCCATCCTACTGATCTCAGGCCCAAGCTGTCGAACCAAATCGATGGAAGCATGACAATGCTAGCCATCTCCTCAGGTGCTAAGGAGTCTTTTTGTTCATTGATGCTGCTTGTACTCAGAATAAATCCAATTCTTCTCCTAAATAGGGAGACTTTTAATCACTCTCAGAAAGATTATCTTGCTTTATTCTTACAACAAACTTGTCAAGGGGCAAGATGAATGTTTGACCCTGCTGATGAGTTCCGGAGGGCCCAGATTGTGTGGTAAGGATGCCACCTTATTCATCCTCCATGGTTCCCCAAGGAACATCCAAGGTCCTAGAGTGGAGCAAAGGGTCTTCTGGGTGCAGTAAAATAACCATGAGATCACTCAGGTATTTCGTACGTGGCAATTTATTTTGGATGGTGCCAAGAAAGCTGGGCTTCAAAAGAGAACGTCAAGAAGGAAAGAAGGTAAAGAAGGTAGGAAAGAAACTACTTTTCCTCTCCCCCCGCCTTTCTTCTTTTTCCTCCTTTTTTCCAGCTTTCAGAGCTCCAGCAGGGCCCTGGCCTGTGCAGGTGCCCAGGTTTCCTGAGGGCAGAGACTAAAGGAGCTCAGGCCAAAGGCACCTCTGCAGGGTCAGCCACCTCTCCAGGTGGAGGCAGCAGTGAGCCTGGCAGCCAATGAATCCTCCTAACAAGGTGCTCCTGGACAGGCAGACACTTTAATGAGCCTGCCTGGATTTGTGGCTGACACCAGGCGGGGGAGAGAGAGCATGATTAGAGGGCCCTGTCACAGGGACAGGAAGAAACCGTGCACATGGCCAGAGAGGGGCAGCTGGTTCAACTGGACTATAAACCTGTCATGGGAATCAACGGCTGCCTGGGGACAGCAGGGTGATTGGCAGGTGTAGGAGTGGAGAACAAGGGGATGGAGAGAGAGAGTGCACGGAGCTGCAGATTGGGTACCAGGCACCGCAGGCCCATGTGTGCTCAGCATGGCCCTGACCCCCACTGCCTTCAACACGTGACCTGTCCTGGTAAGAGCAGGCATAGGTGATGCAGTCTCGGTCTCAAGATGACTCTCTGGAAAAAATTCACCTGCCTCCCTGGAGAATCTATTCTGGTAGTTCTTAAGTAGCAGAAATCCCTGCCAAGTGAACACATCCCAAAATACAGCTTGCAGTGAGATGAAATATTACCCCAGCTCTCAATGTTATGCACCTTTATTCACATCTAGATTTGTTACTCAGAGCTTACCTGCCAAGGAAGGAGTATACTGACAAAACTTGCTCTCATTAGCCTCTCTCTGCACATGTGATAAGTCTGGTTTCCGCTCTGTGCACAGGGAACATGACAGGTACGCACAGCAGAGCACATCAGCCTAACGTCGCAGGCAGGGGAGCGTGGTGGGGAGCAAGGGCGCCGGGCGGGAGTCCAGCCAAGCATTCCGCACTAGGCCACGCTGGTGCGCAACTGCAGACGACCGTGCAGCCTCCGGCTCCATTATAGGTAAAACCATAAAATACATCCATAGTAGAACAGAAAAATGTGTTGTTTTCACCCAAAGGGCACTAACCTGCAATGAGCAGGAACAATCCCCAACTACGCACAACCAGCCATACGAGTGAATTTCGCATAGTGTTGAAGGAAAGAGGCCAGATATAAACAAGCACATACTGTGCCACTCAACTTACACAAAGTATGAAATTGGCAAAACCCATATGCATTAGAGAAACCCGGGGGGCCTCCAGGCACTGCCACATTGGGTTTCTTGATCTGAGAGCTGATTATGTCATGGCTGTGCTCAGTTTATGAGAGTTTACCAAGCTGTGTTTGATATGGACACTTTTCTGTTTTTATAGTAAAAACAATAAAAAGTCAGAAAAAGAGGCAAAAAGAGAGAAACAAGTTGATAACTTCTGGGGTTTCAGCCAGCTTCAGCAGGCTGTCATTCTAGTTTGTCAATTATCCTGGCTTCCAGGGAGTTTCTCTTCCTTTTAATGCTTCCTTCCCTCCCTTTGGCTACTTTCTTTCATCAGTATAATGAGGAGAGAGGACTGGGCAGAATACAAGGCAGGGGCCATTCGATATCTTCACTTGGCAGCTCTGACCCCAGAGGGACAGGGGCTACGCCCTCGGATTTCAATCAAGCTGGGTTTTGTCAATGAATGTCAGTGACTGTCACCTCTCTATCCCAAGGAGACAGTTCCCAATCTAATCCTTATCTCTGGGCAGAAAAATTGAAACTGTTCTAGGCTTTGGGAGTTTGTGTAAACCTTTACATGAAAAAGCAATTTTTATTTTTGTAAGCAGATATGATAATCTACGTATTTTCTTGTTACCTTCTTTATTTTGATGTCTGCACATCCATGGCAAGCGTGGGGTGTTTGCCCTTGATTGGGACGTGCTATTTCAGGCTGCCTGCTGCACTGGGAATGGCCTGACGCAGCTCTGGACACCTTTCCCTGGCTCTCCTTGTGAAGTCGTGAGACAGTTTCTGAACTAAAATACAGGGCTGGGGACAATGAACAGAGGGGTGCTTTGCACTGAAAGTGGGGGCAGAAGTGTTGATACTTTACCCCCAAGTCCTTCCCAAAAGCTACAGGCCTGTAGCATTTGCTCTGTGTCTGGTAGAATATGAAAAGTGAAGGGCAGCTCAGCTCCTGAGTTGAGGACACCCCAAAGTCAGGGGCTCTAAATTGGGTGGTACATTAGCCACTGGGCAGGTAGATAAGAAATCAGGTAAGCATATTACTTAGAGGTCAAGAATAAATATCCAGTTCAAACCAGACAAACATGAGAGTGTAAACTCCTGGCCTGCAGGATGATCTAGCACTCAGTATTTAGGCAAAGCAGATGGCCCGAAGCCTGGCAAGGTATTTGGGAACCTGAAGGATAAGGTCCTTGCAGGGCAAGCAGGGCAAGCAGGGCAGGCAGGAGCAGCAAAGGAAAGGAGGAGCACACACGGGCCCTCACTCTGGGGCAGCTCCCCCAGGCAGGGACAGGAAGACACTTCAGAGAATGGGAGCCTGCAGAGAGCAGAAAGCCCCATGCAGGAAGTCTGTCAATGCCTGCCCATCGGTTCACATTTAACTTACCCAAAACTTCACTTGTTGAGCTTCTCCCAGCTGTGGATGCCAGGCATAGTTTGAGGAATTGAGAATAAAAAGGTGAAATTAGTCCACAGGTTCTACTGACAGAACAGCATATGGATGGCACAGGTGTGCAAGAGCAGGTGACCAGCAGCGTGTGGGTGACCAGGAGAGCTCGCAGGTTAGCCTGGGAGACGGAGAGAGGACACCACAGGGGAGGGCTTGCAGACACAGAGCCACCAGCGTGCCAAGTTGGGAAACTGAAGATTTAATTCATTCACTCGACAAACGCGTAGCACTGTGCTTGGCGTGTGGTGCGCAGTGCAGGACAGACACTAGGCCCCTCAGCGGGAGTTCACATCCCTGGAGAGGACAGGTCCATATGGGTGGAGTATCCCAGGGGAACCCCAAGAGAAGAGCCAGTAATGTAGACAGTGACCGGACCATGCTGCTGGTGGTGCTCTATGGCATGAGGAGGAGAGTGAGATTTATTCTAGAAGCACTGGGAGCCACTAAACTACTTTAAGTAAAGGAGTGATAACCCAGGTGAGAAATGATGAGACGAAGTGAAGGACTCTGGAGATATTGATGCCTTATCCATGTTCACACACACCATAAGCAGCGACTTTCCTCCTTTCTCCCCATTGGTTACAGCCTCATCTACATCCAAACCGGAACGAGAGGGCGGGGAGGCTCGGCCTCTTGCCGCCTACCCCAGCGCCCCACCGCTCTCATGGAGAACGCATGGAGCAGAGGGAGCCGGCTTCATGAGGTTCAGACGGCCTCAGCCTCCTTAGACACATCTGGTTTTACCCTCAGAGCTACCTGCAGGCAGCACGAGACCCAGGGAAGGGCTGCATAGCCCAGCCTGGTGATGCCTCGCTACCCATCACCACACAGAGTGGAAAAAGGTCTTCTTCTTCACCTTATGTTGAGCTCTGGGTCTCCCAACCATCATCAGAAAGAAACTAAAGCGCGAAAACCAGTTTATGGTTGGAGCAGTCAGAGATGTGCTCTGTTGCATCACTTAGCGGGCGTATGAATCCGGATAATCACCGCCACAGGCCAGCCGCACAGTCTGAGCAGATCAGCACAAGAACGGCGAGCTTTCCTCATAGGTTTGCCGTGAGTTGAGCAAGCATCTGGGCAGGCTCTCTTCCCCTCCTGGCATCACACAGGGGCCCAGGCTGTTCCACCTCCCTCCTGCCCTGTGGCTCCACCGCCACTGCAGAAAGGAGAAAGGGGTGGAGGATGGAGATGCACATCCGCTGGGACTGCTGCAGCCTCCAGGTGAGACCTGCAGCCACAGCCCAGGGGCCAGAACGAGTTGCATGGCCCCACCCACCTAGAAGCTGGACTAGAAGAGGTAGAGGAACATAAGATAGTCTAGGAAATCGAGTTGTCTCTGCCATGGGTGACCCAAAGTTCTAGTGCTGAAAAGTAGACACAGTATAGCGCTGCCTGACTTACTGCCTCCAGGTCTTTGGAGAGACCCCACCAAATGCTTCATCACCCTCGGGGCACTTCAGTCCTTCCCTGGACTTTGAGATCATTGTTCTTCCCCCCAGGGGAGGCTCCCTCCTGAAGCTTTAAGGATCTTCAGCCTGGGAGCTGCTAACGGACCTCAAGTTAGTTCTTCATTTTTTTTTTAAACCATTACCCCATTGCCTCATTTGGTGCCTGAAAAATAGAATACACTTAATTAAAAAAATATTCAATTGATAATTCAGCAGATGAATGGTATTGCGGGCTTGGCTTTTTCCTTGACTTCTTGTCGAAGTTTCCAGATCTTCCCTTGCCTTGGCCCTGGTCTCCTGAGCAGCCTGTTTGCAGTCCCTTGTGAGAAAGCCAAGGTATTTGTCTGTGTCATCACCTGCACACTGTTTCCGTCAGTCCTGAGTCTGCATATGGAGTAAACCTCTCTGCCCCCTACTCCTTGCACTTTCCCAAGACAAGGCATGTCAATGTGATTGGTCATCATCAAGTTCACTGACCAAGCCATGATTGGCAGTGGGCAGGAATCACCGCGTGTGAAGAGCTAGCACACGCTCTCTCCCTCTTGTCCCTCTTCTCTGGAGAACGCCGAGTCTCCTCTTTCCTAATCTCACCCTTGCTTGTACACATCCAGGCTCCACTCCAGCTGCCGCACCACAGTGGAGAAGCAAAACAGGCACGGACCTGATTTCATGGAGGAAAAGGACAGTAAACTACTAGGTAAAACTCAATTATATATTGTGAAAAGCGCTGCAAAGGAAATAAACAGAAGTGATCAGAGAAATAGTTTAAGAAGACCAAGACTGTGTCTGTAGGAGAATATCTGAGCTGATTTCTGAAGGTGGGAAGTTAGGCAGCAGCGGAGGGAAGAGTTTCCTGGCATGGGGAACAACATGGTCTAAAGCTAGGGGCAGGGACTGGGAGAAGGTCAGTAGGATTGGATCTATAAGTTTAGGTTCTGGGCCGACAACTAGCTGCTCTAATTTTGTCCACATGCTTGATACAATTATAGCAATTTCCCTTTAGCAGCAGTTTCACCCTCCACGGTTTCAGCCACCTATGGTCACCTGTGGCCTGAAAATATCAAATGAAAAATTCTGGAAATAATTCATAAATTTTAAGCTGTGTAAGTAGCATGATGAACTCTCAGGGCAGAAGTGAATCATCCCTTTGTCCTGCGTATCCACGCTGTATATGCTACCTGACCATAAGTCACTTAGTAGTCATATCAGTTATTAGATCAAAAAAACTCCCGTATTTATAGGGTTTGGTACTATCTGAGGTTTCAGACATCCATTGGGGGGCCTGGAATTCCTCCCCTGGCAGTAAGGGGCCGGGGGCGGGGGTTTACCATGTTTAGAAAACAGCCTCCTGACACTTTTGCCTAGTTTGAAACAATGTATCCCACAGGCGGATGGGCCAGCCACTTGGCACACACGTGCATGCAATCCCTGCTTTCTCCTTGGTCCCCATCAGTTTCTGTTCCTGTTGACTACAAATCTGGAGCCTCTCCAGGGCCCTGCCAGACCGAGTGGCTCTCCCGCCCATCTCCCTCTGTGCTGTGACTTTTACACCTTGCTATCCATGAACGTGCTTCCAAGTATTTCCCACCTTCTAGAAATCTGTTAAAATCTCTCATTACTGATGGCCATGTGTTCTTTGCTTTCATTGTCTTGTATTTCTTTAAACTCATTATCTCATGTTAACAGGGCCTCAGAGCTGTGGGGAGGAGCGCGAAGCCGAATGGCCTGCTGCCTCAGTTGCAGAAAAGCGGTCAAAGGGCTGATTCTGCTGTTGGCTTGTTTCCTCTGGACGTGAACTTCTTGATCAGGCTTTGAACACTGACTGGAATGATCCAGCAGAGAAGCAAAGATAATGCACGAGAAGTGGGAATCACTAAAGAAACAAAGTCCTTGGAAAAGGGAGACAGGATGACAGGATGAGACCCAGAGCACGTTGGCAGTCTGAGATCTGGGGCCGGACTTTCTGCTTCCAGTCCCGAGGCCGCTCTTCATTATTTGTGTAACCTTGAGAAAATTATTTAACTTCTTGTGTCTCAGTTTCCTCACCTGAAAAAAAGAACAGGAACAATAATGATGCCTCCTTCCTGGGTTAATTGTGATAATTACATTAGATTGTATATGTGCAGTGACTGATATATAGAAAAGGATTCATGAATATTAGTTATGTTTATAAGACGACCTCCTCTGCTTTATTAAGAGGAACAGGGAAACAAATGAAATGCAAATATATGTATAGCTTTTTGGGAGGGGGGAGTGGACTCTGAAAGAATTCTTGTCTGATGTTTTCTGTTTTCTAAATAGGATATGAAGTGAGGCCATTACCGAGCTCTGGGACTGAAAGGCTTTCTGAGAATTGGAATAAAATGTAAAATATATAAAAGAGAAGGTGAAGGGCATGGTTGAGTGCGTCTATTTGAGAAACACGGTTGTTTACCTGTCCATACTGAGGTCACGAGTGCAAAGTGACTGGCTACTTCAGTGCTGCAGTGCTGGTTCCTTCAGCAAAACTCTGTCGCAGCTGCGTTAGGCATGAAGCGAGCATGTGATCGGGTTCCTCCAGGGTTAGAGTTCAGGGAAGTGCCTACAGAGAAGTGAAAAGAATGAACTTATATTAAAGGATGTAATTATACAATGGATCATAGATTTAAGAAAGAAACCAAAAGAAAGGCCTACCAGAGGTCTTGGATGGGTAGGCAGAGAGTAGTGGGGTGGAGTAGAGATCTCAACGCAGGTGAAGAATTGACTCACTAGGTGGATGTCAGCAAGTGCCTGGCAGGACAAGAGGCTAAGGTCAGAGTGGGATGTTTGAATTCATTTTCCCATGGTTCTAGATGATGACACATCCCAGGGTAAGACCATACAGGTGGTGTCTGCCTTGGAGAGGGCACTAGGGGTGGAGACAGAATGTGAAGGGGTGTGGACGTCTTCTGTGAGTGGGGAGGAGCAACCATGGAGACAAGGAAGAGTCAGAGTGCAGGCTAGCCGGGGCGGACAGGACCAGTAATGTGCCCGTGTGTGCGTGAATGCGCACGTGGAGGGGGAATAGCTCACTACAGGCAGGCGCGACCGTTTCCTCTGTCTCCTGTCGCTCCCCCAGCCTCCTCCTTTCCACATAGCCAAACTGTGCTTCACATTTATGGTACTTAAACTTTTTTCATGATAACTTTGGGAAACTCTCTCAATTAATAAAATGTGAATGTATCCGTGTCGCTGTTTCATTTTACAAATGTAATTGTCCCACTTATGTTTAATTGCCTTAAAGTTCTTGCAAGGTTAAAAGAGAACTATCTCTTGAACATCAGTTATTAAATTCTGCATCATCAATTCATTTGCTGCACTGATTTGAGCTTTTCGACATTTTTAATTGATTGCTTAAAAGCAAACTTCAATTATCCAAGGATCAGATATTGCCAGCTCAAGATCCCTCTTAAGTAGCAGGAAGCTGCTGTGATAGTTTAAAGATCCTGGGTCTCTTGTGACCAAAATGCGACTTGAGCCCTGATAAGGGATCAACCAAAGGAAGCATTTTCTTCAGGGGAAGTTTTCTAGAAACCCAGATCTAGTTTTCAAGGCCACTACGATGCCGCTACCTTGGCAGAAGACCATCCTGCTTGCTTGCATTTTGGAGGACAGTGCACTGAATCTGATCTATTATAGTCAGGCAGGAGATAAAGAATCACGTTTGGCATGCATCCCAGGCCAGATCCTACATTTCACAAAGGCATTAAACTGCAGACTCCTAGAGGTGAAGGAATAGTAGCTTATGGTTTATCCTTCTCATCTCAAATGTCTAGGGCATAGACATAATAATACTTACAATTTATTGACAATTTTATGTGCAGAGTGCTGTGTGAGCACTTTACATATTTATATATCTATAAATATCTTTATAGATATATAAACATATACATATCTTAATATATAGCATAGATACCAATGCAGTTGTAAAAATCTACATCTATCTATGTGTCTATCTGGAGATAGATAAACTGATCTCCAGCTTTTAACCCTCCCACCAGCCCTCCAACGTAAGTATTATAATGGTCCTCATTTCAGAGATTAGGAAACTGAAGCAGAAAAGGAAAAAAAGATTAATTTGTTTGAAATATGCAGCTAGTAAAATCTGGCAGAGCCAAAATTGAGCCCAGGTGATCTGACCCAAGAACTGAAGCAGCTGAGGCTTTAACTCAGGCTTTCTGGTTGCAGACACAGCATGCAAAGCTAAGGGGAGTGTGCAAGGGGAGTGCTGAGGCAGGGCGGCATGGTGGCCGCACCACCCACCTGCTGATACATCTGCTTGGGCCTGCGCCTGCGCCTCTGATTTCCTGATGTAGAGGGAGGGGCAGGGTTTTATCTGTGTTCTGAAAGTCAGACAGACTTTTGGGTCCAAGGTTAATAAATGTTTTTTTCTCTGGCCCACTCAAAGACAAGGAACTGCATCTGGCTGAAGCCCCAGTCTGCATATCCAGCCCTGCATTGCTGACTACAGTCGTGTATCTCTTAATGACAAGGATATGTTCTGAGAAATATATTGTTAGATGATTTTCTCGTTATGTGAACACAGGGTGTACCTACACAAACCTAGATGGCACAGCCTACTACACACCTAGGCTGTATGGTACAGCCTATTGCTCCCAGGGTACAAAACCTGTACAGCATGTTACTGTAGGCAATTGTCACACAATGGTAAGTATGTGTGTATCTAAACATAGAAAAAGTACACTAAGAATAGGGTATAAAACTGCAGTCTTCAACCTCTGGTTAGTGGCCTGTTAGGAACCGGGCCGTACAGCAGGTGAGTGGCAGGCAAGTGAGAGAAGCTTCATCTGTATTTGTAGCCGCTCCCCATTGCTTGCATTACTGCCTGAGCCCCGCCTCCTGTCAGATCAGCAGTGGCATTAGGTTCTGCATTATGGTGAGTTGTATAATTATTTTATTATATTGTACAATGTAATAATAATAGAAATAAAGTACACAATAAAAACCAACCCTCCCCTCCCCCGAGTCCATGGAAAAATTGTCTTCCATGAAACAGGTCCCTGGTGGCAAAAAGGTTGAGGACTGCTGGTATAAAAGATAAAAAGCACTGCACCTGTATAAAACACTATGCATGGAGCTTGCAGGACTGTAAGTTGCCCTGGGTGAGTCAGTGAGTGAGTGGTGAGTGAATGTGAAGGCCTAGGACATTATTGCACACGGCTATAGACTTTATAAACACTGTACACTACAGTAGGTTACATTTATTTCAAAATATTTTTTCTTTTTTCTATAATAAATTAATCTTAGCTTATGGTAACCTTTTATTTTATACTTTTTATTTTTGTTAACTTTTTGGCTCTTCTATCATTCACTTAGCTTAAAACATAAGCACATTGTACAGCTGTGCAAAAACACTTTATCTTTTATATTCTTATTCTATAAGCTTTTTTCCGTTTAAAAAAATTTTAAAACTTTTTAAACTTTTTTTTTTTTTTGGTTAAAAACTAAGACATAAACACACATTTAGCCTAGGTCTACACAGGGTCAGGTCATCAATATCACTGTCTGCCACCTCTGCGTCTTGTCTCACTGGAAGGTCTTTGGGGTAATAGCAGATAGATGTAAAGCTGTCATCTCCTATAGTAACAATGCCTTCTTCTGGAACACCTCCTGAAGAATCTACCTGAAGCTATTTTGCAGTTAACTTCTTCATAAGTAGAAGGAATACATTCTAAAATACTGATAAAAAGTACAGTATAGTAAACACATAGACCAATGATATAGTCATTTATTATCATTATCAAGTATTATGTACTGTATGTAATTGCACTGCTGTAATTTTGTAGGACTGACAGCACAGTAGCTTTTACACCAGCATCGCTAGAAACATATAAGTAAGGCATTATGCAAAGATGTTACTACAGCTATGCCATCACTATGTGATAGGAATTTTTAGCTCCATTATACTCTTATGGGACCACCATCATATATGCAGTTTGTCCTTGACTGAAAGTCGTTATGTGGTGCATAACTGTGCATGTCTTTGTTGATCCTATTCCTTTGGCTGATTATTCTTTTCCCTCCCCTCCTACCTGTTCAAGTTCTACCAATACTTGAAAGCACAACTCAACTCCAACCTTAATAATGGAACCATATAGTCATTTATTGATTCATTTACTTATTCAAAAATATTTATTGAGTTCCTTTTATGTACCAGATGTCATTTGGGCTGCATGGAAGAGATGGAAAGTAGAAGTGGACCAAAATAACTCAATAATTCCTGACCTTACTTAGTTCACACTCTTGTGGGAAGTATCTATGAACAAGTAGAAAATATATATTTACACACAAAAACACATATATATCAAAGAAAATTTCAAGTTGGGACAAGTAACATGAAGGAACATAAACAAGATATTAAGACTGACAATTACTGGGCAAGGAATATTCTTTACAAAAGAGGTGACATTCCAGCTTCAAAAGATAAGAAGGAGCAAAATCCATGATGAGTATGGGGAGGGAGCTCCAAGTAGAGAATGGTGCCTGAGACATGTGCTTGATGTCTAAGGAACAGCAAGAAGGCTGCTTTGGCTGGAGTGAGGAGGGGAGAAACAGAGATAAAAATGAGGGCAGACACATAATGGGAGGTCCAACAGGGCCTGTGGGTCATGGCAAGGCTCTGGATGTTATGGTTGGGGGCGGTAGATAATCAGATAGATGTTTTTAAGGGACCACTGCAGCTTCAATGGTTGTAATGAAGGATATTTGTACTCCCCCTTTCCTGTAAAATATTTGTCAACTTTTCATATCACAGTTATACTGGCCTCATAAAATGAGTAGAAAGCATTCTCTTTTCCACTTCTTGTACAGAGTTATATAAAATTGGCATTATTTATTCCTTAAATTTCTAGTGAGTTCAACAGTAAAACAATCTGAGCCTGAAATTTAATTTATGAGAAGACATTTTATTATTAATACAAATTTAATTTCTTACTGGATATAGTATTCCAATTTTTTCTTCTTGAATCAGTTTTGAAAATTGGTATTTTTTAATAAATTAGTCCAGTTAAGTTAGTAAAGTTATCATAAAACAATATTCTTCAAGACAAGCATGCCCAATTACATGATACCTATTCAATGTAGTACTGGAAGTTCCAGACAGAGCAATTAGGCAAGAGAAAGAAATAAAGGGCATCCAAACTGAAAAGGAGGAAGTCAAATTATCCCCTCGACAACATGATCTGATTTTAATACATAGAAAAAGACTAAACATTTTACCAAAAAACTCTTAGAACTGGTAAACAAATCAGTAAAGTTTTAGTAAACAAAATTAATGTTCAAAAATCAGTAGCATTTCAATACACAAACAGCAAACTAGCTGAAAAAGAAATCAAGAACACAATCCCATTTACAATAGCTCAAAAAAATAAAATAAAATACCTAGTAATAAATTTTACCAAGGAGGTGAAAGATCTCTATAAGGAAAAATATAAAATACTGATGAAAGAAATTGAAGAGAATACAAACAAATGAAAAGACATTTCATATTTATGGGTCATAAGAATTAATATTGTTAAAATGACCACACTACCCAAAGCAATCTACAGATTCAGTCCAATCTTTATCAAAATACCAATGACATTATTCACATAAATAGAAACAAAAAATCTTAAAAATTCATATGGAACCACCAAAGACCCCAAATAGCAAAGCTATCCTGACCAAAAAGAATAAAGCTGGAGGTATCATATCATCAGACTTTGAAATATACTATCAAACTGCAGTAGCCAAAACAGCATGGTAGTAGCATAAAAGCAGACACATAGATCAGTGGAACAGAATAGAGAACCCAGAAATCAATCCACATATCTAAAGCCACCTGATTTTTGACAAAGGTGCCAAGAATACTCACTTGGGAAAGGACCATCTCTTCAATAAATAGTGCTGGGAAAACTGGATATCCACATGCAGAAAAATGAAACTAGATACCCACTTTTTGCCCTATATAAAAATCAACCCAAAATGGATCAAAGACCTAAGTGTAAGACTTGAAACTACAAAAATACTAGAAGAAGACACAGAGGAAATGTTTCAGGACATAGGTCTGGGAAAAGATTTTATGAATAAGACCTAAAAAGCATAGGCAACAGAAGCAAATGTAAATAAATGGAATTATAACAAACTAAAGAGCTTTTGCACAGCCAAGGAAACAATCAGCAGAAGGAAAAGACATCCTACAGAATGGATGAAAATATTTGGAAACTACTCATCCAACATGGGACTAATATCCAGAATATACAAGGAACTGAAATATCTCAACAGCAGAAAAACGAAAACCCAAACAATCCAACTGAAAAAATTAGCAAATGATTTGAACAGACGTTTCTCCAAAGAAGACATACAAATGGCTAACAAATACGTGAAAAAATGCTAAACATCACTAATCAACAGGGAAATGCAAATCAAAAAGACAATGAAGTATCATCTCACCCCAGTTAGGGTGGCTATTATCAGAAAGACAAAAAATAACAAATGCCATCAAGGATGCAGAAAAAAGGGAACTCTTACACAATGTTGATGGGAATGTAAACTAGCACAACCACTATGGAGAACAGTATTGTGGTTTCTCCCAAAACTACAAATAAAACAACTGTCATATGACCCAGCACTTCCACTACTGTGAATTTATCCAAAGTAAAGGAAATGATTATATTAAAGAGACATCTGTATTCTCATGTTTATTGTGAATAGTGGATACAGTAGCCAAGCTATAGCATCAACCTAGGTGTTCACAACAGGCGAATGGATAAAGAAAATGTGTTATATACACACAATGGCATACTATTCAGCTGTAAAAGAAATGAAATCTATCCTGTCATTTGCAGCAACGTGGATGGAACTGGAGGACATTATGCTAAGTGAAATAAGCCAGGAACAGAAAGTTAAACATGGCATGTTCCCTCTCACATGTGGACGCTAAAAAAAGAATCTCATAGAAGTAAAAAGTAGAAGAGAGGATACTAGAAGCTGGAAAGGGTAGGAGAAAGGCAGGAATAGAGAGATTTGTTGAAGGATGCAAAATTACAGCTAGGTAGGAGGAATAGGTTTTAGTGTTCTAAATCACTGTAGGATGACTATAGCTGACAACAACATATTATATAGCTTCAAAAAGCTAGGAGGAGGATATTGAACCTTCCCTACACTAGGAAATGATAAATGTTTGAGATGATGGATATGCTAATTACCCTGATCTGGTGACCATATAGTATATGTATCAAAACAACACTATTTAAGCCATGAATACGTGAAATTAAAATTAATTGACACACATGTGTCCATTAAAAAATAAAATTAAAAATATATTTAAAACGTGTTCTTTTATTCCTTTATTATCATTTTATACCTGTAGGATTAAGTAGTGATATCTCCACTTTTATGTTGATAATCCGTGTTTTCTATTTTTTTCTTCATCAATCTTTAAGGTTTATAAAATGTATTATTCTTTCCAAAGCATTAACTTTTTTACTGAGGTGAAATTCACATATCATACACTTAGCTATTTTAAAGCGTAGAGTTCAATGGCATTTACTACATTCACGGTGTTGCCCATCATTCCTCTTGTTTCAAAACTTTTTCATCCTTCAGAAAAACAGTGTCCTTACTATCATTTATTATTTTTAATCATTTATTTGTTTGTTTTAGAGCTATGCTAGTGATTATAAAGTGGTATCTCTTTATGTATTGATTTGCATGTATTTAATGATCAATGATGTTAAATATCTTTTCATGTGCTTATTGACTACTTGTATTAGTATATATCTTCTTTGGAAAAATATCTATTCATGCCCTTTGTCTTTTGCCCAATTATGTTTTTTGTCTTTTATTGTTAAGTTGTAAAAAAAAAGTGTTCTTTATATATTCTGTATATATATTATATATTAGTATATGTTTATATACTAAACCCTTATTAAACGTATGCTTTGTGAATTTTTTTTTCCCGATCTGTAGATTGCCTTTTCACTGTTCTGATTATATCATTTGATGAGCAAAAAGTTTAAAATTTTTTTTTGTTGCTTATGTGTTTGGTATCAAATCTGTGAATCAATCCATTGTCACACCTGAGCAATAGTCATGAAGATTTACCTCTATGTTTTCTTCTAATGGTTTTATAGTTTAGCTCTTGCACGTAGGTTGTTGATCCATTTTGAGTTAATTTTCTGTATGAAGTGAGGTAAAGGTCCAAGTTCACTCCTTTGCATGTGACTATCTAGTTGTCCCACGCCATTTGTTAAAGAGACAAAAGACCCATTAAAAGGTCTTGAACCCCTTTTGAAAATCAATTGGCCATAGATGTTTGAATTTATTTCTGAACTCTCAATTAATTATATTCCACTATTCTCTATATCAATCCTTATTCCAGTACCATACTGTTTTGATTATTGCAGCTTTCAACACTGTAGTAAGTTTTGAAATTAGTAAATGTGAGTTCAACTTTGTTTTCCTTTTTCAATATTGTGTTTGGCTATTAGGGGCTCTTTGCAACTTTATATAAATTTAATGATTGACTTTTTCATTTACAAAGAATTAACTATGTCTTTGTAAATTTTTTCCCTATTTACTATATTTTAAATTCCTGATTGTTATTATTTTTTTATAGCTATTAGTCAAGCAAGTTTAACTTGCTTTTTTTTTAGCCTCTTATGGTGAAAGTTTACTTAATTGTATTGAAACCTTCCTCCTTTTCTAATATAAGCTTTTAAAAGTCATAAATCTTCTTCTGTATGTATATTTAGAAACATCTCTCAAATTTTTATATACTATATATCCAACTATTATTTGGTTCAAAATATTTTTCTAATTTCCCTTGTAATTATTTGATCCATAGTTTATTTACATGGAAGTAAGCTACATAATTTTTAGATATTTGAAGATTTGCTATATATTATTTTATTATTTATATTTAATTTAATTTAGTTATAGCCAAGGAATATATTTTATAAAATTTTAATTTTAAAATTTTTTATACTTAATTCATGGCCCAGTAGAAGATCAATACACATGATTTCCAACATGTCCTTTAAAATAATGTTCACTTCTCAGTTGTAAGGTATAATGTTTTGCAAATATCAGTTAAGTCAAATTGATCAATAATGTCCAGATGGCCTATATCTTTATTTATTTTTGTCTTATTGTTTTATCAATTATTGAAAGGGGGTTGCTAAAATCTCCAACTATGATATGGGTTTGTCTGGTTCTCTTTTAAGATCTCTCAGTTTATCTTCCATTTATTTTGAAGTTATTGCAAAAGCCTAAGGTAAAAGGCAACTGTGATTCTGAGGAAGACAGGGAGGGAGAGAGGAAGGGAAAGAAAAAGGGAAACACAAATTCCTACACCCAAAGAGAAGGCTATTGCTGGAAAATGCCCTTATATGTATACTGGCTCATGCCATTTTTGTGTTTGTGTGTGTGCAGATGTGGTGTGAGTGTGTGCACCTTCTTGCTGTATTTGCTTTCATCTATTATTTGCTGCAAACTTTCTATGATCTAGCACTGGACATTTTCCACATGCTTATGTTGGGGCTCAGAAACCGATACCCCCAAATATGGCACTTTGACCCACTAAACTAAAGCAGCAGCCTCTGGTCTCTCTGACCTTCCCCCTTCCCATCTCTCAATCCCGTCACTCCCAAAGCATAAAGTAAAGTTGTTTCCTAAAGTTTCCTTACCTACCTAGAAACTGGACGCCAAAGAGGAACACATAGTTTTTTATTCTGTCCCTGAAATTTCATTAACCAGAGAAGATAAAAACTCATATCATAGAGGAAGAGACTAAAAGTTAAACATCACACCTGGAGCCCAGACAAACTTCAAACTTTGTTCCAGGCTATTGTTTGTTCTCTTTAATAGTTCTCAAAGAGAATTATTTGCTTATCATTGTCTGAGCGTTAGGTCCACTCATTCCCCCTGCAAATCACTTACTCCTACACCCCCGTCTCCAGTTCCCCTGTGAAGGAGGACATATAAGCACCTGGATCTCACTGGGTCATGGAGTAATCTTTCTCCTGCGAGATCCCCATGCTATGCACATTAAAACCAATTTGTATGCCTTTTGCTCTATTAATCTGCTTTTTGTCAGTTAATTTTCAGCAAACCTTCAGAGGGTGAAGGGGGTAAATTTCACTCTTCACCGTATGCCTACTACAGCCCAGAGTGTGCATAATTAATTGATAATAATTGTGATAATAGCAATAATGACTGATGCTGCTAACTTCTCCAGATTTCTGTGATCCAACAACAGGAACTGCTATTTCTGGAGAGAACAGAACTGGAGGACTGTGAGGAAAATAATGTATTTTCAAGCCAATTTATGACTTTCTATTATACAGAGTGGAGCACATGAAGTGCCTAACAATTCTCAAAGAAAACTAGTGAATGAGGAAGTCTACTTACACGTGTTTAATTTCTGGGGTTTTTTAAACAAGAATTTCTGTTTTGTTTTTAATGAGAGATACATAATGTCTGGGTAAATAGTTCAGGTAACTTGCATTGACTTGTTATTTTACCTTCTGTTAAAATTCTTCAAGGAATAAGTGAATTGGTGTCTAGACCTTTTATCCTGAACTTATTACCAGCAGGAA
Organism: Lepilemur ruficaudatus; assembly: GCA_963574885.1. Lineage (NCBI taxonomy): Eukaryota > Metazoa > Chordata > Mammalia > Primates > Lepilemuridae > Lepilemur > Lepilemur ruficaudatus. The sequence continues at coordinate 65,563 of CAUYRT010081788.1, forward strand.
CCTTACTATTATTCTGATAGCTCAGCTTCAATTTTGTCTGGTACATCCTTTAATCGCTGTGATCACTTAACTCAGGTCATTTCAAGGATCTGGCAAGACAGATGATTAATTTTAAACTGCATTTTATTTCTAGGGAAACCGGAAATTATAAAGCCCTGTTTTATTATTCGTGGAAACCTGTTATTCTTGGCCAGATGCTGGAGAGTATCATGAGGCTGCTTTTTCCTTTCCACGCCCTTCCTCTTTGAGACGGGGAATAGCGGGGTGTCTTCTTTCCCACTGTGGGGCTTTATTCCTGGGGTCACCCCTGCTGGGGAGGCAGCCCCCTCTGTGTATGGTCCTTGCCAGATAGGCTCCTCTCAGCCCCTAAAGGAGGGGAGGGCCCCTCTTCACAGCGGGGTTTGCTACTGACTCTGGGATAGGGCTTGGGACAGGCGTCCCACTCACCAAATTTTTATTTGGTCTGAAAACGTTTCACCAGAATTTGTTATTGGTTTGCTTATTCATTCATTTAGTCATTTGATCAGGCTCCACTGCCCCTTGCTTTGCATCTCCATGGGAAGAGGGTAAATCACCTCTCTCTCTAGGTTTTCCTGCTTCCCTCTGCTTGGAACTGAGTGGGAAGATCAGGTTGGCTGTGCAGATGTTTCCCCATCTGACTTCCACACTGCTGGTCGGAACAATTAGAAGGCCTGGATTCAGACTAGAGGGAGGAGTTAATTGCTGGACCTCAGTTAGGCCTTGAGCCTAAAGTGCATGGACTGACATAATCTTCACCCCATTCTGCATTATGCGTTAGGTGGCCATGTAAGCCATTAATAGTGTTACTTGGAGTGCAAAGGTGATTAACCAGCCAGGGTTTTTGCATTTCTGAGTGCTGCTCATAACATAACCGAGAGTGCTCTTCCTCCACGTAATCCCTAACACACCCCACTAGTAGGGTTGCCAGGTAAAACAGGATGCCTAGTTCAATCTGAATTTCAAATAGACAATGAATTTTTTAGTATAACTGCATCTCAAACATTTCATGGGAGATACATATATATATACATAGCATATATATAGTAATAGTATTCATTATTTATCTGAAATTCAACTTTAACTGTTGTATTTTTGTTTGCTAAATCTGGCAACCCTACATACTTATGCGTAGTGGTTTTGAGCATAAACTTCAATGACAGATTGCCTGGTTCAAAATCCTGCTGTAACCTACCAGGTCAGTAGTGATCTTGATGGATTTTACTTTAACTATCCCTCAGTTTCTGCAGCTATAAAAAGTTCATAATAATACTAACCACCTCACATGCTTATGTGAGGATTATATAATCCATACACCGAAAGTGCCTGCAACAGTGCCTGGCACAGGATAAGTGGTATTTATTTATTTATTTTTATTATTTTTTTATTTTTTTAATTTCAGGATATTATGGAGGTACAAATGTTTAGGTTACATATATTACCTTTGCCCCCCCCAAGTCAGAGCTTCAAAAGTGTCCCTCCCGCAGATGGTACACACTGGCACACATTAGATGTGAATATACCCATCCCCCCCTCCTGTCTCCCATTTGCCAGACACCTGATGAATGTTATTACTGTGTGTGCAGTTA